>JAACNH010000599.1:4893-143478 GCA_019447015.1 Hymenochirus boettgeri | reverse complement strand
AGTGGGAGATGGTGGGGATGATGGGATAGAAGGAGGGGTGATGGGATAGAGGTGGGATGATGGGATAGAAGGTGGGATGATGGGGATAGAAGGAGGGATGATGGGATAGAAGGTGGATGATGGGATAGAAGGAGGGATGATGGGATAGAAGGTGGGTGATGGGATAGAAGGAGGGGATGATGGGATAGAAGGTGGGAGATGATGGGATAGAAGGAGGGATGATGGGATAGAAGGAGGGGATGATGGGATAGAAGGAGGGATGTGGGATAGAGGAGGGATGATGGGATAGAAGGTGGGATGGGGATAGAAGGAGGGATGATGGGATAGAAGGTGGGATGATGGGATAGAAGGTCGGGATGATGGGATAGAGAGGAGGGATGATGGGATAGAAGGAGGGGGAGATGGGATAGAAGGTGGGATGATGGGATAGAAGGTGGGATGATGGGGATAGAAGGTGGGGATGAATGGGATAGAAGGTGGGATGATGGGATAGAAGGTGGGATGATGGGATAGAAGGTGGATGATGGGATAGAAGGTGGGATGATTGGGATAGAAGGTGGGATGATGGGATAGAAGGGAGGGATGATGGGATAGAAGGTGGGATGATGGGATAGAAGGAGGGATGATGGGATTAGAAGGTGGATGATGGGATAGAAGGTGGGATGATGGGGATAGAAGGAGTGATGATGGGATAGAAGGAAGGGATGATGGGATAGAAGGTGGGATGATGGGATAGAAGGAGGGGATGATGGGATAGAAGGAGGGATGGATGGGGATAGAAGGTGGGATGATGGGATAGAAGGAGGGATGATGGGATAGAAGGGATGGGGATGATGGGATAGAAGGGTAGGGAGATGGGGATGATGGATTTGGATAGAAGGTGGGATGATGGGATAGCAGGTGGGGGGGGCAGTGTATAGTGGGGGGCAGTGTATAGTGGGGGGCAGTGTATAGTGGGGGGCAGTGTATAGTGGGGGGCAGTGTATTGTGGGGGGCAGTGTATATTGGGGGGGCAGTAAGATATTTTCGTTCATTGATTTATAATAAATCTGTCATTTGAATTGAAAGCCCCGCCTAGAAGTGTCAATCTATTCAGTGTAACCAATAGAAAGTTGAGTCCACCCATGCAATGCCGAATTGAGACATTTCATTGGTTCTTAGGAATGCCCGTCTCCCAGCTCAACTAATGAGAACCGCAGGGCACAAAAATTCTTTTAGCCTCTGATTGGACAGCTGTCATGTCTATCACATGTGCGCCGGTCTAAACATTTACGTCTATTGGCTAATTCCATAGCTCCTCCTCAGTCTGTCCTATCCACGCTAGAAGCAGCCAATCAGAGCTCCGTTTGCGTCGAGTGGGCTGGTCCCTGGACTTTGGCTCTCGCCCAATCAGAGTCATTGTTTGTGTGTGGCCGGTGCCTGACGCAGTGAGAGCCGCCGGACAGCGACCAGACACGGACACCGCGCCCAGGTGAGACCGGGGATCTGGGGCCTGTGGTGGGGGGGGAGGCTGGTGGGTAGAAATAGGGGAGGAAAGGACCGGGAATCTATAGAGGATTGTGGGATATGGATGGAGACCGGGGAATGGTTAATATCCAGATCCATGGTAAAGGAAGGGTTAATATCCAGATCCATGGTAAAGGAAGGGTTAATATCTAGAGGTATAATGGGAGACCCTGTCCCTAGGAGATTACAATTTCTAGCGTATAATATAATGGGAGGACCCTGTCCCAAGGAGAATATCAGATAGACGGTTATAATGGGAGACTCTGTCCCCAGGGAGATTTACAATTAGTGGTTATAATGGGAGCCATGCCCAAGGATATTACAATCTAGTGGGTATAATGGGAGGGAAGACCCTGTACAAGGAGATTACAATCTAGCGGTTATAATGGTTATTTAGACCCTGTACCAGGAGTCCAATATAGCGGATAATGGGAAAACCCTGTCCCAGGGAGATTTCAATCTAGAAGCCTAAAAAACTGGTTATAATGGGAACCTTGTACAAGGATATACAATCTAGCGGTATAATGGACGTCCCGTCCCACGGAATATGTCAACTAGCGGTTAATGGGAGAGACCCTGTCACAAGGATATTACAATCTAGAGGTATAAGGGAGACCTGTCCAAGGAGAATACAATCTTTAGCAGTATAATGGGAGACCCTGTCCAAGAGATACATATAGCGGTTATACTGGGCGACCCTGTCCAAAGGAGATTACAATCTAGCGGTGTATAATGGGGAGACCCTGTCCCAAGAAGATTACAAGTTGCGGTATAATGGGAGTCCCTGTCCAAGGATATTACAATCTAGCGGGTATTAATGGGAGAGACCCTTTCACAAGGATATTTACATCTGAGCGGTATTAATGGGAGACCCTGTCACAAGGATATTACAATCTAGCTGTTATAATAGGAGACCCTGTCCCAAGGATATTACAATCTAGCGGTATAATAGGAGGACCCTGTCACAAGGATATTACAATTCTTAGCGTAAATAGGAGACCCTGTCCCAAGGATATTACAATCTAGCGGGTATAATGGAGACCCGTCCAAGAGATTACAAATCTAGCGGTTTTTTTTAAAAGGGAGACCCTGTCCCAAGGAGGATGTAGATTACAATCTAGCGGTATATATGGGAGACCCTGTCACAAGGAGAATACAATATAGCGGTTATAATCGGAAACCCTGTCTAAGGGAGATTACCAATCTAGGTGGTTATAATGGGAGACCCGTCCCAAGGATATTGACATCTAGCGGTTATAATGGGAGGACCCCTGGACAAGGATATTATAATCTAGCGGTTATGGGAGACCAGTTCCCAAAGGAGATTACAATCTAGTGGTATAAGGGGAGGAACCCTGTCCCAAGGAGATTACATCTAGAGGGAAAATGGGAGACCCTCGTCCCAAGGAGGGGAAGATACAATATAGAGATATATGGGAGACCCTGTACCATGGATATTATAATCGAGCGGTATAAAGGAGACCCCGTCCTAAGGAGATACAAATCTAGCGGTATTTTTTTAAATGGGAGATCCTGTCACAAGGAGATTACAATCTAGAGGGATACTGAGGAGACACTTGTGCCCAAGGGGAGGATTACAATTAGCCGTGGTATAAGGGAGACCCTGTACCATGGATATATTACTCTAGCGGGTTTAGAATGGGAGACCCAGTCCCAGGAAGATTACATCTAGCGGTATAATGGGAGACCCTGTCCCATGGATATTACCAATCTAGCTGGCATAATGGGAGGGACCATCTCCCAAGGAGATTACAATCTAGCGGTATAATGGAGACCCGTCCATGGATATATATCTAAGCGGGTTAATGGGAGACCCGTCCAAGGAGAATTACAATCTAGCGTATAATGGGAGACCATGTCCAATTGATATTACAAATCGAGCGGGATAATGGAGACCCCTCCCCATGGATATTACAACATTAGCGGTATTATAATGGGAGACCCGGTCCCAGGATATTAACATATAGCAGTTATAAAGGGAGACCCTGTCTCACCAAGGGATCTTACAATCTAGCGGTTATAATGGGAGGAACCTGTTCCCCAAGGCTATACAATCTAGCGGTATAAGGGAGGACCCTCTCCCATGGATATTACAATCTAGCGGAAATGGAGGAGACCCATGTCCCATGGATATTACAACTAGCGTATGAACGGGAGACCTGTCCCAAAGGATATGACAATTAGCAGTATAATGGGAGACCCTGTCCCAAGGATATTAACAATCTAGCGGTTATAATGGGGGACCCTCTCCCCATGTATATTTACAATTTAGCGGTATAATGGGGACACTGTTCCCAGGATTTTTTTTTTTTTTACCATCAGCGGTTATATGGGAGGACCATTGTGCCCAAGGGTACAATTAGTGGTATAATGGGAGGACCCTGTCCCAAGGAATTACAATCTAGCGGTATAATGGGAGACCCTGTCCCAAGGAGATTACAATACTCTCGGTATAATGGTAGACCCTGTCCCATGAGATTACAATATAGCCAGTATAATGGCGAGACCCTGTACCAAGGATTACATCTAGCGGTATACGGGGAGGACCCTCTCCCATGGAGATACAATCTAGCGTATAATGGAAGGCCATGTACCAAGGAGATTACAATCTAGCGTATAATGGGAGGACCCTGATACCATGGATATTACAATCTAGCAGTTTATAATGGGGACCATGTTAACAAGGAGATTTACAAATAGCGGTATAATGGGAGACCCTGTACCATTGACCTTACAATCTAGAGTAATTAATGGGAGACCCGGTACCAAGGAGATACATCTAGCGGTATAATGGGAGACCATCTCCCATGGAGGATTACAATCTAGCAGTTATAATGGAGACCAGTACCAAGGAGATACAATCTATCGGTATTGTATAATGGGAGACCCTGTCCCAAGGATATTGACAATCTAGCAGTTAGAATGGGGAGACCCTGTCCCCTGTGAGATTACAATCTAGCAGTATAATGGGAGCCATGTACCACAGGAGATTACAATTCTAGCGGTATTTAATGGAGAGACCTGTACATGGACATTAATTCTTAGCAGTCTAATGGAGACCATGTACCAAGGGAGATTACAATCTAGCGGTTCTAATGGGACCGGTCCCATGGATATTTACAAATCTAGCGGTAAATGGGCGGACCTATCCCAGTATAACAATTAGCGGTTTTTTTATTATAAAATGGGAAGACCCTGTCCCAAGGATATTACAATCCTAGCGGTATTTTTATAAGGGGAGACCCTCTCCATGGATATTACAGTCTAGCGGTATAATGGGGAGAACCATGTTATACCAAGGAGATACAATCTAGTTGGTATAATGGGAGACCCTGTCCCAAGATATTACAATTTAGAGGTATAATGGGAGACCCTGTCCCAAGGAGATTACAATCTATCGTAAGAATGGGAGACCAGGTCCCATGGAGATACAATCTAGCAGTATTAATGGGAACCTGTACCAAGGAATTACAATCTAGCGGTATAATGGGCGACCTCGCCATGGAGATTACAATCTAGAAGTAAATGGGAAGGACCATGTACCAAGGAGATTTACATCTAGCGGGTTTTATAATGGAGAACTGTACCAGGAGGATTACAATCATAGCGGGTATAAGGGAGACCCGTCCCAAGATAGTACAATCTAGCAGTATTAATGGAGACCTGTCCAAGGAGAACAATTCTAGCGGTATAATGGAGACCCTGTCCATGAGATTACACCAGCAGTATAATGGGAGACCATGTACCAAGGAGATTACAAATCTGCGGTAGAATGGGAGACCCTGACCATGGATATTACAATTCTAGCAGTTATAATGGGAAGACCACTGTCCCATGGATATTACAATCTAAGCAGTATAACGGGATACCCTGTACCATGGAATTACACAATCTAGCGGGATTATAATGGGAGACCTGTCACAAGAGAGAATACAATTAGCGTATAAGGGGAGACCCTGTCCCAGGGAGATTACCACTAGTGCGTAAATGGGGAGACCACCTGTCCCAAGGAGATTACAATCTAGCGGTTATAATGGGAGACCCTGGTCCAACGATATTACCAATCTAGTGGTTATAATGGGAGACCCTGTACCAAGGAGATTACAATCTAGCGGTATAATGGGATGACCCCTGTCCCAAGGATATTACCAATCTAGCGGGTATAATGGGAGACCCTGTCCCAAGGAGATTTACACTATAGTGGTATAATGGGGGACCTGTCCAAGGAATTACAATCTAGCGGTATAATGGGAGGGACACTGTCCCAAGGATATTACAATCTATCGTTTATAATTGGGAGACCCTGTCACAAAGGAGATACAATTAGCGGTATAATGGGAGGACCCTGTCCAAGGGATATTACAATCTAGTGGTATAATGGGAGACCTGCGTCCCGGGAAGATTACAAATCTAGCAGTATAATGGGAGACCCGATACCAAGGGATATACAATCTAGCGGTATAATGGGAGGACATCTCCCATGGAGATTAAAATCTAGCAGTATATGGAAAGACCCTGTCACAAGGAGTATTACATCTAGCAGTATAATGGGAGACCCTCTACAGTCGGAGATTGAAAATCTTAGCGGTATAATGGGAGACCCTGTACCAAGGATATTACAATATAGCGGTATAATGGGGACCCTCTCACATGGAGATACAATCTAGCAGTAAATGGGTAGACCATGTTACCAAGGAGATTAACAATATAGCGGGTATAATGGGAGACCCGTACCATAGGACATTACAATCTAGCAGGTATAATGGGAGACCATGGTACCAAGAGATTACAAGCTAGTGATATTAATGGGAGACCCGTACCATGGGATATACAATCTAGCGTATAATGGGAGTACAATGTACCAGGAGGATTACAATCTACGCGGTATAATGGGAGACCCTCCTCACATGGAGGATTTACAATCTAGCAGTCTAAGGGGACCAGTACCAAGGATAATTACAATATATCGTATATGGGAGGACCCTGTCCAAGGATAGTTACAATCTAGCTAGTTTATTAATGGGAGGACCCTGTCCAATGGAGATTACAATCTAGCAGTATAATGGGAGACCTTACCAAGGAGAAAACAACTAGCGGTATAATGGGAGGACCCTGTACCATGGACCTACATCTAGCAGTATAATGGAGACATGTACCAAAGGAGTTACAATCTAGCGGAGAATGGGAGACCCGTACCAAGGAGGATTTACAATCTACGGTATAATGGGAGACCCTGTCCCAAGGATATTACAATCTAGCGTTAATGGGGAGACCATGTCCATGGAGATTACAATATAGCGGTTTATAATGGGAGAACCTGTACATGAGATTACAGTTCTAGCGGTATAATGGGAGGACCCTGTACCAAGGGGATATAAATCTAGCGGGTATCATGGGAGACCCTCTCCAATGGAGATTACAATCTAGACAGTATAAGGGCGACCCTGTTACCAAGGATATTACAATCTAGCGGATTATAATGGGAGGACCTCTCACATGGAGTTACAATCTAGCAGTATAATGGGGAGACCCTGTTACAAAGGATATTACAATTAGCGGTTAATGGGAGACACTCTCCCATGGAGGATTACAATCTAGCGATAATGGGAGACCATGTAACAAGGAGATAACAATTGAGCGGGGTTTTATACTGGGATGGACCCTGTTACCATGACATTACATATTAGCAGTATAAGTGGGGGAGACCATGTACCAAGGAGATTACAATCTAGCGGGATAATGGGAGGACCCTCTTCCCATTGGAGCTTACAATCTATCGTTCTAATGGGAGACCCTGTCCCAGGATATTACAATCCTCAGCAGTTATAAATGGGGACCTTCCCATGGAGATTACAATCATAGCAGTATATGGGAGACCCGGTCCAAGGATATTACAAGCTGAAGTATAATGGAGACCCGGTAGCAAGGAGAGTACAATCTAGCGTATAATGGGAGACCCTGTGCCATGGATTAGGACAATCTAGCGGTTAATGGGAAGGACCATTGATAACAAGGAGACTTACAAAGCTAGAAAGTATAATGGAGACCCTGTATCAAGGAGATTACAATTTAGCGGTATAATGGGAGACTGTACCATGGATATTACAACTAGCGGTATAATTGGAGACATGTCCAAGGTGAGATTACAATATAGCGGTATAATGGGAGACCCTGTACCATGGACATTACAATCTAGCAGTATACATGGGAGAGTGACCATGTACCAAGGAGATGTACATTCTAGCGGTATAATGGGAGACCCCTTCTCCCATGACGATTACCAATCTAGCAGTATAATGGGAGACCAGGTACCAAGGAGATCACAATCCAGTGTATAATGGGGAGGAGGACCCCTTGTCCCAAGGATATACAATATAGCAGTATAATGGGAGACCCTGTCCCATGGAGATTACAATCTAGCCGTAAATGGAGGACCATTGTACAAGGAGATTACAATCTAGCGGTTTTTTTTTTATAATGGGAGACCCTGTACCAGCGGAGATTACAATCCTAGGCAGTCATAATGGGCGCCCTGTCCCAGGATAGTCAATCTCGCAGTATAAAGGGATACCCTGTACCATGGATATTACACCCGATCTAGCGGTCTAATGGGGAGACCCTGTCCCAAGGAGAATACAATCTAGCGGTATAAGGGAGACCCTGTCCCAGGGGAGATTACAATCTAGGGGTTAAAATGGGAGACCCTGTCCCAAGGAGATTCCAATCTAGCGGTTGATAATGAGGAGACCCTGTCCAAGGATATTACAATTAGCCGGTTTATTAATGGAGACCCGTGTCCCAAGGATATTACAATCTAGTGGTATATGGGATACCCGACAATGGAGCTTACAATCTAGAGGTATAATGTAGACCCTGTACCGGGAGATTACCACTCTAGCAGTTATATGGGTGAAACCCTGTCCCAGGGAGATTACAATCTAGCGGTATAATGTGAGAACCCTTGTCCACGGGAGATTAAAATCTAGCGGTATTATAATGGGATACCTGTCCCAGGATGATTACAAAATTTAGCGGTTTTATAATGGGAGACCCTGTCCAAGGATATTACAATCTAGCGGATAAGGGGAGACCCTGTCCCATGGATTTTACAATCTAGCGGTATAATGGGAGACCCTGTCCAAGGAGATAAAGGAGAGGAGATTAACAAGCTAGCGATTTAATGGGAGTGAATGTCCCAAGGAGCATTACAATCTAGCCGGTTATAAGGGGACCCTATCCATGGATATTACAAGTCTTAGCGGTATAAGGGAGACCCTGTCCAATGGATATTACAAAATTCTAGCGGTATATTAAGGGGAGGGACCCTGTCCCATGGATATACAAATTAGCGGTATAATGGGATGGGCCCTGTCCCATGGAGATTACAATCTAGCGTTATAAATGGGAGACCCTGTCCCATGGATATTACAACTAGCGTTTATTATAATGGGAGACCCTGTACCAGGGAATACAATATAGCGGTATAATGGCGAGACCATATACCATGGATATTACAATATTCTAGCGGGTTATAATGGGAGACCCTGTCCCATGGAGATTACAATTAGCGTTTAATGGGAGACCCTGTACCATGGATCTTACAATCTAGCGTATAAGGGAGACAGTGTCCAATGGGAGTTACAATCTGCGGTATAATGGGAAGAACCCTGTTACCATGGATATCTACAATCTAGCCGGTATACTGGGAGACCAGTGTTTAAACCATGGATATTACAATCTAGCGCGTTTTAAATGGGAGACCCGGTCCATGGATATTACAAATCTAGCGGATAAGGGAGCCCTGTCCAAGGAGATTACCAAATCTAGCGGTTTTTTATTTTTATAATGGGAGACCCTGTCCCAGGATATTACAATCTAGCGGTATAATGGAGACCCTGTCCCAAGGGATATTACAATTAGTGGTAAATGGGAGACCCTGTCCCATGGAGGATTACAATCTTGAGCAGTAAAGGGAGACAATGTCCAAGGAGATACAATATAGCGGTATCATGGGCGACCCTGTCCCTGGAGATTACCAATCTAGCGGTAATAATGGGAATGAACCCTATACCAGGGATATTACAATCTAGCGGATAATGGAGACCTTGTCCCATGGAGGATGACAATCTAGCGGTATATAGTGGGAGAACCCGTTACCATGGATATTACAATCTAACGGTATAATGGGAGACCCTGTCCCATGGAGAGTACAATCTAGCGGTTTATAATGGAGACCATGTACCATGGCTATTACAACTAGCGGTAAATGGGAGAGAGACCTGTACCATGGATATTACAATCTAGCAGGATAACTCGGGAGGACTGTCCCTGGGATTATTACATCTAGCGGGATAAGGGAGACCCTTGTCCCAGGAGATTACATCTAAGAGGGTATAAGGGAGACCCTGTACCATGGAATTTACAATTTAGCGTATACTGGGGAGGGACCCGGTCCCAAGGAGATTACAATATAGCGGTATTTTATAATGGGAGACCCTGTACCACGGAATTACCACTAGCGGTATAATGGGAGACCCTGTCAAGGATATTTACAATATTAGCGGTATAATGAGACCCGGTCTCATTGGATATTACAATCGATGGGTATTTAATGGGAGACCCTGTCCCATGGATTTACATCTAGCGGTATAAGGGGGAGACCCGTACATGGAGAATTAAATCTAGCGGTGATTAATGTGGAGAACCTGTACCATGGAATATTACAATTCTAGCGGTATAATGGGAGACCCTTGTCCCATGGATATTGACAATCTCGCGGTTATAATGGGAGACCATGTCCCATGGATATACAATCTAGCGGATAATGGGAGACCATGTCCATGGATATTACAATCTAGCGGTTTATAATGGGAGACCCGGTCCCAAGGAGATTACAATCTAGGGTATATGGGAGACCCTGTACCATGGATATTACAATCTAGCCGGTTCTTTATATGGGCGACCCCTGTCCCAAGGAGTTACAAATCTTAGCGGTATCTAATGGGGACCCCGGTCACAAGGATATTTACAATCTAGCGTATAATGGGGGAGGACACTGTCCAAGGAATACAATCTAGCGGTTATATTGGGAGACCCTGCCCATGGATATTACATCTTAGCGGTATAATGTGTAGTTGTCGGGTTTATGGTAAGATAGAGTACATTGACATTTTTATAATTCCTACTGAATAAATACATTTATTGAGTGTTAGGGTTGGCATGTAAAACCAAAAGGTGGTGTGTGTACAGTAGGAATGTGGACCGGGTCTTTGTTGGGTGCAAGTGTTAGGAGGACATTTTTCACTTTAGAGCCTTAAAACGTTTTTTCTGTTTGGATGTGGTTTCTGTAGGGTGGTGTGTCAGTGTATCACAAGGTGTGTGTACTTGTGTCTGTTGGTATTGGAGGAAAAGTTTTGTCCTTAGAGCAGAAAACTAAATTTTGATGGTTCTGTATAGTTGCAACACCGTCCAAGAACACTTACATTTGCCACACCGGTTGTAATGGGCTGTAGGCAGACAAGTAGATAGTGTGCAGTTCCCCCAACCCCTCCCACCTTCCAGGGGCCAGAAAATTCTCTAGCACAAGAATGATATGGGGAAGCTCACTAATAAGGTGAATGAATTCACAACTATTTTATTGTAACAACAGATACAACGTTTTTCGGGGACGCCCCTGTCCCATTCTCAAGGATTCCACATATCTTTCGTGGGCTTAGAGAACTTTTATGGTTTGCCATGGAAATGTGAGGGTGGGGTTGTGTTGGGGTGTATTCAGTAGATGTGTGCTTACATGTTCTTGTGTGGGGTTAGGGTTTTTTTATCCTTTAGGGGATAACACCACTTTCATTGATGATTTAAAGCGCACAACACTCCTTTCTTTCACTTGTTATAAGGTGCATTGGAAAGGGGGTGCGAGTTGTATATTTGAGGGTGCGGCATATAGTTGGGGGGGGTGCGGTTGTGTATATTTGGGGGTGCAGCATAATTTGGGGGTGCAGTGTATATTTGGGTGGCTAAGTGTATATTTGGGGGGAGCAGGTATACTTGGAGTGAGGGGTATGTGTAGGGGGTGCCCAGTGTATAGTTGGGGGTGCGTTTTTGCGGTTTATATTGGCGTGCGATTTTATGTGAGGTGCGGGGTAACATATTGGGGGTGTGGTGAATATTTGGGGGTGCTGTGTATATTGGGGTGCTTTGTATACTTAGGGTGCGTTGTATGATGGGGTGTGGTGTATATTGGGGTGCCAGTGTAGATTTGGGGTGCAGTTTATATTTGGATGAAGGCATATTAGGGGATATGCAGTGATATTTGGGGGCGTGTAGATTTAGGGTGCAGTGTTATATTGGGGTGCGGTGTATATTTGGGGAGTGCAGTGTATATTTGGGGGTTTGTGGTGTTGGGTTGCAGTGTATATGTGGGTTTGACAGTGAATAGTTTGGGGTGCGTGTATATTAGGGTACAGTGGATATTGGGGGTTGCCAGTCTATATTTTGGTGTAGTCATATGGGGGTGCAGTGTATATTTGGGGGAATGGTGGTGACGGTTGGTATATTTGGGTGTGTTTTGTAAGTTGTAGTATATATTTGGGGGTGCAGTGATCTTTGGGGTGCAGTGTATAGTTGGGTGCAGTGTATAGTGGGGGGTGCAGTGTATATTTGGGGGGAGCATGTATACTGAAGGCGGTTGTATGTTTAGGGGTGCAGTTGTTAGGTTGGGGGTGCGGTTTAATTTGGGCGTGCAATTTTTTATTTGGAGGAGGGTGACATATTTGTGGGTGGGGTGAATATTTGGGGTGCGTGTATAGTTAGGGTGCGTTGCATATGGGGGTGGTGGTAATGAGCAGCAGTGTATATTGGGGGTGCAGTGTTGGGTGCAAGTGATATATTCTGGATGCAGTGCATATTTGGGATGCAACGTATATTTGGGGGTGCAGTGTAGATTAGGGTGCAGTGTATATTTGGGGTGCTGTGGTGTATATTTGGGGGTGCAGTGTATATTTGGGGGTATGGTGTTGGGGTTGCAGTGTGTATTTGAGGGCAGTGGTATTATGGGGGTGCAGTGTATTAGTGGGGTGCAGTGTATAGTGGGTGCCGTTGTATAGTGGGTGCAGTGTATATTATAGGGTACCAGTGTATATTGGGGAGGCAGTGTTATAGTGGGGTGCCAGTTGTATAGTGGAGTGTGCAGTGTAGTTATAGGGGGTGCAGTGATAGTGGGGGGTTGCCAGTGGATAGTGGGGGCAGTGTATAGTGGGGGGTTGCAGTGTTTATAGTGGGGGGTTGCACAGGTTGTATAGTGGGGGGCGCAGTGTATGTAGGGGTGGCCGTGTATAGTTGGGGTGCAGTGTTATAGTGGGGGGCAGTTATAGTGGGTGGGCAAGTAGATAGTGGGGGCAGTGTATAGTGGGGGGTGCATGTTATAGTGCGGGGTTCAGTGGTGTTATAGTGGGGGGTGAGTGTATAGTGGGGGGTTGTGTATAGTCGGGGCGCACAAGTGTATAGTGGGGAGGGCACAGTGTATAGTGGGGGGGTGCAGTGTGATAGTGGAGGGGGCGCCAGTGTTATAGTGGGGGTGCAGGTCTGTATAGGGGGGGTGCTTGGCAGTGTATAGTGGGGGGGCAAGTGTTATAGTGGGGGCGGTGAGTGTCTAGTGGGGGGCAGTTGTATAGTGGGGGTGCGTGTATAGTGGGGGGCAGTGTCAGTGTATAGTGGGGGGGGTGCAGTGGATAGGGAGGGGTTGCAGTGTATAGTGGGGGGGCAGTGTCATAGTGGGGGGTGCAGTGTATAGTGGGGGGCAGTGTATAGTGGGGGGTGCAGTGTATAGTGGGGGGTGCAGTGTATAGTGGGGGGGCAGTGTATACTGGGGGGTGCAGGTTATAGGGGGGGGGGCCAGTGTATAGGGGGGGGTGCAGTGTATAGTGGGGGGAGGTATAGTCGGGGGGCCAGTGTATAGTGGCGGGGTGCAGTGTATAGTGGGGGGTGGCAGTTGAAGTTGTATTAGTGGGGTTCAGGTTATAGTGGGGGGTGCAGTGTATAGGGGGGGCAGGTATAGTGGGGGGTGCAGGGTATAGTGGGGGGGCAGTGTATAGTGGGAGGGTTGCAGGTATTAGTGGGGGGTTGCAGTGTTAGTCGGGGTGCCAGTGTATAGGGGGTGCAGTGTAGTAGTGAGGGGTGCAGTGTATGTCGGGTGTCGGTGCAGTGTTAAGCTGGGGTGCAGTGTATAGTGGGGGGGGGGGGCCGGGGGCAGTGTATAGGGGGGGTGCAGTATATAGTGGGGGGGCCCGTGATAGTGGGGGGTGCAGTGTATAGTGGGGGTCAGTGTCTAGTGGGGGGTGCAGTGTATAGTGGGGGGGTGTATAGTCGGGGTGCAGTGTATAGTGGGGGCGGGCAGTGTATAGTGGGGGGTGGCAGGGTTGTTATATGGGGGGCAGTGTATAGAGTGGGGGGTGCTCAGGGTTGGTGCAGTTATAGTGGGGGGGCCGTGTTATAGTTTTGGGGGGCAGTCTAGCAGTGTATAGTGGGGGTGCAGTGTATAGTGGGGGGGCAGTGTATAGGGGGGGGGGCAGTGTATATAGTGGGGGGCCACGTGTTATGTGGGGGTGCCAGTGTAGAGTGGGGGGTGCAGTGTATAGTGGGGGGTGCAGTGTATAGTGGGGGGCAGTGTATAGTGGGGGGGGTGCAGTGTATAGGGGGGGTGCAGGTATAGTGGGGGGGGGCAGTGTATAGTGGGGGGTGCAGTGTAGAGTGGGGGGCAGTGTATAGTGGGGGGGCAGTGTATAGTGGGGGGGGGTGCATGCAGTTATAGTGGGGGGTGCAGTGATAGTGGGGTTGCCGTGCGAGTGTATAGTGGGGGTGCAGTGTATAGTGGGGGGGGCCAGTGTATAGTGGGGGCAGTGTATAGCGGGGTGCAGTGTATAGTGGGGGTGCAGTGTATAGTGGGGGGGCAGTGTTGTATATGGGGTTTTTGAGTGTATAGTGGGGGGGCCAGTGTAATGGGGGGTGCAGTGTTATGAATGGGGGGGTGCAGTGTATAGTCGGGTGCAGTGTATAGTGGGGTGCAGTGTATAGTGAGGGGTGCAGGGTATAGTCTGGGTGCAGTTGATTATAGTGGGGTGCAGGGTATAGTGGGGGGGCAGGGTATAGGGGGGGGCAGTATTATAGTGGGGGGGCAGAGGGGGGGGCAGTGGTGTATAGTGGGGGTGCAGTGATAGTGGGGGTCAGGTGTATGTGGGGGGGTGTGCAGTGTATAGTGGGGGTGTATAGTCAGGGGTGAGTGGTATAGTGGTGGGGGCACAGAGTGTATAGTGGGGTGTGCAGGTGTATAGTGGGTGGGAGTGTTATAGTGGGGGGGGTGCAGTGTAAGGTGGGGGTGTTGCAGTGCTAGTGGGGGGCAGTGGTTTTTTTTTATAGGGGGGGGTGAAAGTGTATAGTGGTGGGGGGGCAGTGTATAGTGGGGGGTGCAGTGTCTAGGTATAGTGGGGGGAAGTTGTATAGTGGGGGTGCAGTGTATAGTGGGGGGTGCAGTGTATAGTGGGGGGTGCAGTGTTATAGTGGGGGGGCAGTGTATACTGGGGGGTGCAGTGTATACTGGGGGGTGCAGTGTATAGTGGGGGGGGCAGTGTATAGTGGGGGTGGCAGTGTATAGTGGGGGGTGCAGTGTATAGTGGGGGGTGCAGTGTATAGTGGGGGGCAGTGTATGTGGGGGGTGCAGTGTATAGGGGGGGGGTGCAGTGTATAGTGGGGGGGCAGTGGAAGGTATAGTGGGGAGTGCAGGTATACGTCGGGGTTTGCAGTGTTCTAAGTCGGGGTGGGCCAGTGTATAGTCGGGGTGAGCAGTGTAAGTGGGGGGGCAGGGCAGTGTATAGTGGGGGGGCGTGTATAGGGGGGTGCAGTGTAGTGTATAGTGGGTGGGTGCAGTGTGGGCAGTGTATAGTGGGGGGTTGCAGGTGTTGTATGGGGGGGTGCAGGGTATAGTCGAGGGTTGCAGTGTATTTGCAGTGTATAGTCGGGGTGAGTGTTATAGTGGGGTGGTGCAGGTATAGTGGGGTGGGGCAGGTATCTAGTGGGGGAGTGCAGTGTATAGAAACAAAAAAATCGGGGTGCAGTTGCAGGTGTTATAGTAGGGGTGCAGTGTTGATAGTCGGGGGTGCAGGTATAGTGGGGGGCAGTGTATAGTGGGGGGCAGTTTTATAGGGGGGTGCCAGTTGTATAGTGGGGTGGGGCAGTGTATAGTGGGGGGGGAGGGTATAGTGGGGGGTGCAGTGTATAGTTTGGGGTGGCAGTGTATAGTGGGGGTGTATAGGGGGGGTGCAGTGTATAGTGGGGGGGCAGTGTATAGTGGGGGGTGCAGTGTATAGTGGGGGGCAGTTGTATAGTGGGGGGGCAGTGTATAGTGGGGGGTGCAGTGTATAGTGGGGGGTGCAGTGTATAGTGGGGGGCGGTTATCGTGGGGGGGGGTGCAGTGTTATAGTGGGGGGGCAGTGTATGTGGGGGGGCAGCAAGTTCTAGTTCAGGGTGCAGTGTATAGTCGGGGTTGCCGTGTTATAGGGGGGTGCATTGTATAGTGGGGGGGCAGTGTTAGAGTGGGGAGTGCAGTGTATAGTTGGGGGTTTTTGAAGTGTATAGTCCGGGTGCAGTGTATAGTTTGGGGTTGCAGTGTATAGGTGGGGGGCAGTGTAATAGTGGGGGGGCAGAGTGTTGTTTAGTGGGGGGTTGGTGCAGAGTGGTTTTATAGTGGGGAGGCAGTGTATAGTCGGGGGTCAGTTATAGTGGGGTGCAGTGTATAGTGGGGGGTGCAGGTTAGTGCGGGGGTGCAGTGTATAGTGGGGGGTGCAGTGTATAGTGGGGTGCAGTGTATAGTGGGGGGGTGCAGTGTATAGTGGGGGGTGCAGTGTATCGGTCGGGGTGCAGTGTATAATGGGGTGCAGTGTATAGTGGGGGGGTTGCTGCAGTGTATAGTGGAGGGTTGCGTTGTATAGTAGGGGGGTGCAGTTTATAGTGGGGTTGCAGTTGTTTATGTGGGGGGGCAGTGTATTAGTGGTGGGGGGCAGTGGATTAGTGGGGTGACAGTGTATAGTGGGGGGTGCAGTAGTGTATAGTGGGGTGTCAGATGTTAGTGGGGGTGCAGTGTTATAGGGGGGGTTGCAGTGTATAGTCGGGGGTGCAGATGTATGGGTTGGTGCAGTGTAAGGGGGGGCAGTCGGGGGCAGTGTATAGTGGGGGTTGCAGTAGTATATAGTGGGGGGGCAGTGTATAGTGGGGGGGTGCAGTGTTATAGTGGGGGTCAGTGTTATAGTGGGGGGTGCAGTGTTATAGGGGGGGGGTTGTATAGTCGGGGTGCAGTGTGGTATAGTGGGGGGGCAGCAGCAGTTGTATAGTGGGGGGGTGCAAGCGTTATAGTGGGGGGGCGGCCGTGTATAGTGGGGGGTTGAAGTGTATAGGGGGGTGGGTGCAGGTATAGTGGGGGCAGTGTTATAGTGGGGGGTGCAGTGTATAGTGGGGGGGCTAGTGTATAGGGGGGGTGTGCAGTGTTATAGTGGGGGGCCAGGGTTATAGTGGGGGGTGCAGTGTTAAGTGGGGGGGGTGCAGTTGCAGTGTATAGGGGGGGCAGTGTTTATGGTGGGGGATGCAGTGTATGTGGGGGGGCGGCAGTGTAGAGTTAGGGGGTGGGCAGTGTATAGGGGGGGTTGCAGTGTATAGTGGGGGGGCCGTGTATATGGGGGGGGCAGTGTATAGTGGGGGGTGCAAGTGTTTATAGTGGGGGGCAGTGTTCGTTATAGTGGGGGGCAGTGTATAGGTGGGGGGGCAGTAGTTTTATAGTGGGGGGGCCAGAGGGTTATAGTGGGGGGTGAGTGGATAGTGGGGGGGCAGTGTATATTGGGGGGGGCAGTGTATCGTGGGGGGTGCCGTTGTATAGTGGGGGGTCAGTGTATAGTCGGGGTGCAGTTGTATAGTGGGGGTGCAGGTATAGGGGGGTGCAGTGTATAGTGGGGGGGCAAGTGTGGGGGCAGTGTTGGATAGGTGGGTGCTAGTGTATGTGGGGGGTTGCAGTGTATAGTGGGGGGGGGGGTGCAGGGATAGTGGGGTTGCAGGTTATAGTCGGGTGCAGGTATAGTGGGGTGCAGTGATAGGGGGGGGGGCAGGTAGAGTGGGGGGCACAGTTTTGTATAGTGGGGTTTGCAGTGAGTGTTGAGTGGGGGGTTTGCGTGTATAGTCGTGGTGCAGTGTATTGAGGGGGTGGCAGTGGATAGTGGGGGGGCAGTGTATAGTGGGGGGCAGTGGCAGTGTATAGTGGGGTGCAGTGTTGATAGTGGGGGGTGCCAGTGTATAGGGGGGGCTGGCAGTTGTATAGTGGGGTGCAGTGTATAGGGGGGGGGGGGCAGTGTATAGTGGGGTGCAGTGTATAGTGGGGGCAAGTGTAAGTGGGGGTGCAGTGTATAGTGGTGGGGGCCAGTGTTCGGGGGCAGTGTGTAGACTGGGGGTGCAGTTGTTGTATAGGGGGGGTTTTGCAGTGTATAGTGGGGGCTGGGGTGCAGTGTATAGTGGGGGGCGGCAGTGTTGTATAGTGGGGGGCAGTGTATAGTGGGGGGGCAGTGTATAGTGGGGGGGTGCAGTGTATAGTGGGGGTGCAGGTATAGTGGGGGGGCAGTGTATAGTGGGGGGTGCAGTGTATAGTGGGGGGGGCAGTGTATAGTGGGGGGGTGCTGTATAGGGGGGGTGCAGTGTATAGTCGGGGTGCTCCCCAAAAAGTTTTTTTTTTGTTATTATTAGTGGGGTGCAGGTGGTGATAGTGGGGAGGTGACCGTATAGTCGGGGGTGCAGTGTTTATAGTGGGGTGCAGTGTATGAGTGGGGGGGCAGGTATAGTGGGGGGTGCAGTATATAGGGGGGGGGCTAGTGTATTATAGTGGGGGGTGCAGTGTCGAGTGTATAGTGGGGGTCCAATGTAATAGTGGGGGGCGTGTTATTAGTGGGGGGGTGTTAGTCGGGGTGCAGTGTATAGTGGGGGGGGGCAGTGTCTAGTGGGGGTGCAGTGTATAGTGGGGGGGCAGTGTATAGTGGGGGGTGCAGTGTATAGTGGGGGGGTTGGCAGTGTATCAGTGGGGGGGCAGTGTATAGTGGGGGGTTGACAGGGTACAGTGGGGGGTGCAGTGTATAGTGGGGTGAAGGTATAGTGGGGGGTGCAGTGTATAGTGGGGGGGGCAGTGTAAAGTGGGGGGTGCAGTGTATAGTGGGGCCAGGTATAGTGGGGGGTGCAGTGTATAAGTCGGGGTGCAGTGTATAGTCGGGGTGCAGTGTTAAATGGGGGGTGCAGTGTATCGTGGGGGGGCAGTGTATAGTGGGGAGTGCGAGGCAGTTGTTATAGTGGGGGGTGACGGTATAGTCGGGGCGTGTATAGTCGGGGCCGTGTATAGTGGGGGGGGGCAGTGTATGGGGGGGGGGGGGGCCCCGGGGCGGGGGCGGCAGTTGTGGGGCAGTGGGGGGCAGTGTGGGGCCCGGGGGGGGCCCAGTGTTGCAGGGCGGGGGGGGGGCGGGGGGGGCGGGCAGGTAGGCAGGGGGCAGTGTGGACCGGGGGGGCCAGTGGTGGGGGGGGAGTGTGGGCCAGTGTGGGGGGGGGGGGGGCCCGTAGTGTTATAGTGGGGGTTGCAGGTATAGTGGCGGGGTTGGCAGGGTTATAGTGGGGGGGTGCAGTGTATAGTGGGTGGGTGCAGTGTATAGTGGGGTGCAGTGTATAGTGGGGGGGGCAGTGTATAGCGGGGGTGCAGTGTATAGGGGGGTGCAGTGTAGAGTGGGGGGTGCAGTGGATAGTGGGGTGCAGTGTATAGTGGGGGGCAGTGTATAGTGGGGGGCCAGGTGTTGTATAGTGGGGGGTGTGCAGTGTTATAGTGGGGGGCGGTGCAAGTGTATAGTGGGGGGTGCAGTGTTGTATCGTGGGGGTGGGGGGGGGACGGGGCCAGTGTTAAAGTGGGGGGTTGCAGTGTATAAGTGGGGGGGCTGTTGTATAGTGGGGGGTGCAGTTGCAGTGTAAGTCGGGGTTTTGCATGTTGTATTATAGTCGGGGTGCAGTGTTATAGTGGGGGGTGCAGTGCATTTATAGTGGGGGGGCAGGGTTTATAGTGGGGAGTGAGTGTATAGTGGGGGGTGGCAGTGTATAGTCAGGGTTGCAAGTGTATAGTCGGGGTTGCCGTGTATAGTGGTTGGGCGTTGGCAGTGTTGTTATTAGTGGGGGGGCATGGTGTTTATAGTGGGGGGGGTGCAAGTGTATAGTGGGGGGTGTGAAGTGTGATAGTAGGGGTGAGTTTTGCAGGGTTTTGCAGTGTATAGTGGGGTGCAGTGTATAGTGGGGGGGGGGGGTGCAGTGTATAGTGGGGGGTGCAGTGTATAGTCGGGGTGCAGTGTGTATAGTGGGGGGCATTGTATAGCTGGGGGGTGGCAGTGTTAATAGTGGGGGGGTGCAGTGTTATGTCGGGGTTGCAGTGTATAGTGAGGTGCAGTTGTATAGTGGGGGGTGCAGGTATAGTGGGGTTTTGCCAGTGTTAGTCGGTGGTGCAGTGTATAGTGGGGGCAGTGTTATAGTGGGGGGGGCAGTGTATGTGGGGGGGCAGTGTATAGGGGGGTGCCCAGTGTATTTATTAGTGGGGGGTGCAGGTATAGTGGGGTGCAGTGATAGTGGGGGGTGCAGTGTATATGGGGGGTGGCAGTGTATTGCGGGGTGCGTGTATAGGGGGTGCAGTGTATAGTGGGGGGGCGTGTCAGTGTATAGTGGGGGGTGCAGTAGTATATAGTGGGGGGGGCAGTGTTAGTGGGGGGTGCAGTGTATCTGGGGTCAGTGTAAGTGGGGGTTTTGCAGTGTTATAGTGGGGGGTGAGTGTTAGGGGGGGCATGTGTTTATAGTGGGGCGGGGTTGCAGTGTTATAGTGGGGGGCGCGGCCAGCAGTGTATATGGGGGGTGCAGTGTATAGTGGGGGGCAGTGTATAGTGGGGGGTGCAGTGTACAGTGGGGGGGTGCATGTGTGATGGGGGTCAGTGTATAGTGGGGGGTGCAGTGTATAGTGGGGGGGGCAGTTGTAAAGTGGGGTGCAGTGTATAGTCGGGGTGCAGTGTATATTGGGGTGCAGTGTTATAGTGGGGGGGGGCAGTGTATAGGGGGGGTGCAGTGTATAGTGGGGGGCAGTGTATAGTGGGGGGGGTGCAGTGTATAGTGGGGGTGCAGTGTATAGCGGGGGGCAAGTGATAGGGGGGGTGCCAGTGTTATAGTGGGGGGGCAGGTATATAAGTGGGGGGTTTTGGTGCAGTTCAGTGTTGCAGTGGATAGGTGGGGGGCAAGTTGTTATAGTGGGGGGTGCAGTTGTACAGTGGGGGTTTGTGAGTTGTATAGTGGGGTGTGCAGTTGTATAGTGGGGGGTGCAGTGTATAGTGGGTGGGGGCAGGGTAAATGGGGGGTGCAGGTTATAGTGGGGGGCCAGTTATTAGTGGGGGGTGCAGTGTTAATAAGTGGGGTGCAGGTAAGTCGGGGGGTGCAGTGTTTTGCCGTGTATAGTGGGGGGGGCCGTGTTTATAGTGGGGGGCAGGGCATGGTAGTGGGGAGTGCAGCAGTGTATAGTGGGGAGGTGCAGTGTATAGAGGGGTGCAGAGTGTTATAGTCGGGGTGCGTGTATAGTGGGGGGGCAGTGTATAGTGGAGGGCGCAGGTGTAAGGTTGGGGGGTGCCAGGATACGTGGGGGGTGCCTGCAGTTGTATAGGGGGGGTGGGTGCAGTGTTATAGTTCGGGGTGTTGCCAGTGTATAGGGGGGGGGCAGTGTATAGCGGGGGGTTGAAGTGGATAGACGGGGGTTGGGTGTTTGCAGTGTATAGTGGGGGGTGCATTGTATAGTGGGGGGTGCAGTGTATAGTGGGGGGTTCAGTGTATTAGTCGGGGTGCAGTGTTATAGTGGGGTGCAGTGTATAGTGGGGGGTGCCGTGTATAGTGGGGGGGTGCAGTGTATATAGTCGGGTGGGTATAGTGTATAGTTGGGGTGGCAGTGTATTAGTGGGGGGGCGGCCGCAGAGTGTATAGGGGGGGGCCGTGTATAGTGCGGTGGCAGTGTTATTAGTGGGGGGTTGCTAGTGTATAGTGGGGGGTGCAGTGTTTGTGTATAGTGGGGGGTGCAGTGTTATAGTGGGGGGGCAGTGTATAGTCGGGGTTGCAGTGTATAGTGGGGTGCAGTGTATAGTGGGGGGGGCAGTGTATAGTGGGGGGGCAGTGTATAGTGGGGTGCCAGTGGATAGTGGGGGGGTGCAGTGTATAGTGGGGGGGCAGGGTATAGGGGGGGGGGGCGCAGTGTATAGTGGGGTGCAGTGTGGTATAGTGGGGTTGCCGTGTATTATGTGGGGGGCAGTGTATAGTGGGGGGGTGCAGTGTATAGTGGGGGGTGCAGTTGCAGTGTGATTAGTCGGGGTGCAGGTATAGGGGGGTGCAGTGTATAGTGGGGGGTGCGTGATCAGTGGGGGGTTTGCAGGTATAGTGTATAGTGGGGGGTTTTGGGGGGGTTGACAGTGCAAGTCGGGGTTGCAGTGGATAGTGTGGTTGCCGTGTATAGGGGGGGCAGGTATGAGTGGGGGGTTGCAGTATATAGTGGGTCGGGCAAGAAGTGGTATAGTGGGGGGTGCAGTGTATAGGGGGGTCACTGTATAGTGGGGGGTGCAGGTATAGTGGGGGTGTATAGTCGGGGTGCAAGTGTATAGTGGGGGGGGGCAGTGTATAGTGGGGGTGCAGTGTATTTGTACAGGTGGGGGCAGTGTATAGGGGGGGGTGCAGGTGTATTAAGTGGGGGGTGCAGTGTATAGTTGGGGGGGCAGGTGTTATATAGGTGGGGTGTGCAGGGTATTAGTGGGGGGGCCAGGGCAGTGTAGGCAGTGTTATTTAGTGGGGGGTTGCCGCAGTGTTAGGGGGGGCAGTGTATAGTGGGGGGTCAAGGGTATAGTGGGGGGTGCAGGTATAGTGGGGGGTGCAAGTGTAATAGTGGGGGGTTGCAGTTGCACGTGTAAGTCGGGGTGCAGTGGATAGTGGGTGCAGTGTTATATAGTGGGGGGGCAGTTGTATAGTGGGGGGCAGTGTATAGGGGGGGGCAGCAGTGTTGGGGGCAGTTTTATTAGTGGGGGTGCAGTGTAGAGTGGGGGGTGCAGTGTATAGTGGGGGTGCAGTGTATAGGGGGGGTGCAGTGTATAGTGGGGGGGCAGTGTATAGTGGGGGGTGCTTGGGTAGTGGATAGGGGGGCAGTGTATAGTGGGGGGTGCAAGTGTATAGTGGGGGTTGCAGTTGTATAGTGGGGGGCAGGGCAGTGGCAGTGTATATTGGGGGGTGCAGTGTAAGTGGGGGGGCAGGTTCAGTGTATAAGTGGGGGTGCAGGGATAGTGGGGGGCAGTGATAGTGGGGGGCAGTTATATGGGGGGTTGCAGTGTAGTATAGTGGGGGGGGCAGTGTATAGTGGGGGGCAGTGTATAGTGGGGAGGCAGTGGTATGTGGGGGGCGTGATCGTGGGGGGCAGTGTATAGTGGGGGGCAGCGGCGGGCATCAGTGTATAGTGGGGGGGGCAGTGTATTGTGGGGTGCAGTGATTAGTGGGGGGGGGCAGTGTATCGTGGGGCGTGTGGAAGTGTGGGGTGGACAGTGGAGTGATGGGGGGGTGCAGTGCATAGTGGGGGGTGCAGTAGTGTATAGTGGGGGGTGCAGTGTATAGTGGGGGGGCAGTGTATAGTGGGGGGGCAGTGATATGTGGGGGGCAGTGTAGAGTGGGGGGTGCAGTGTATAGGGGGGGGCAGTGTATAGTGGGGGGCAGTGTATAGTGGGGGGCTGTATTGCTGGGGTTGGCAGTAGTGTATAGGGGGGGGCTGTGTAGATGGGGGGGCAGTGTATTGTGGGGTGCAGTGTATAGTGGTGGGGCAGATGGATGTGGGGGCAGATTGGTATTTGTGGGGGGGCAGGGCAGTGTATTATTTGGGGGGGCGAGTTATTGTGGGGGGGAGTGTTGTTATAAGTGGGGGTGGGGCGTGGGGCCGGGGGGGGGCAGTGATTTGGGGGGGCGTGTTAATAGGGGGGGGCACGGCCAAGCTTGTATAGTGGGTGGCAGGTATAAGTGGGGGGCAGTTTGATATTGGGGGGGCAGTGTAGTGTATAGTGGGGGGGGCAGTGTATATTGGGGGGGGGGCAGCTAGTGTATAGTGGGGGGCAGTGTATTGTGGGGGGGCAGTGTATAGTGGGGGGCAGTGTATAGTGGGGGGGGGCAGTGTATGGGGGGGCAGTGTATAGTGGGGGGGGCGTAGGTGTATGTGGGGGGGCAGTGTTATAGGAGGGGGGACAGTGTATATTGGGGGGGGGCCAGTGTTATAGTGGGGGCCGTTGTATTGTGGGGGGCAGTTGTATAGTGGGGGGCAGCTAGTGTATAGTGGGGGGGGGCAGTGTATAGTGGGGGGCAGTGTATGTAGTGGGGGCAGTGTCAGTGATTGTGGGGGGCAGTATAGTGGGGGGGGCAGGTGTATATGGGGGGGCAGTGTAATTGGGGGGCAGTGTATAGTGGGGGGGGCAGTGAGTGGTATAGTGGGGGGCAGTTGTATTCTTATAGGGGGGCGGGCCTTGTTTTGTATTTTTTTTTTTCTCGTTTTTGTATAGTGGGGGGGGCAGTGTATTTGGGGGGCGCAGTGTTAGTGGGGGGCAGTGTATTGTGGGGGGCAGTGTGCAGTGTATAGTGGGGGGCAGTGTATAGTGGGGGGCAGGTAGTGTGGGGGGCAGTGTATAGTGGGGGGGGCAGTGTATATTGGGGGGCAGTGTATATTGGGGGGGCAGTGTATAGTGGGGGGGGGCAGTGTATAGTGGGGGGCAGTGTATAGTGGGGGGCAGTGTATTGTGGGGGCCGTGTGGGGGCCGTGTATAGTGGGGGGGGCAGTGTCTAGTGGGGGGCAGTGTATAGTGGGGGGGCAGTGATAGTGGGGGCAGTGTATAGTGGGGGGCAGTGTTATTGTGGGGGGCAGTGTATAGGTGGGGGGCAGAAGATATTTCGTTCATTGATTTATAATAAATCTGTCATTTGGAATTGAAAGCCCCGCCTAGAAGTGTTTGTCAATCCTATCAGTGTAACCTAATAGAAAGTTGAGTCCCACCCATGCAATGCCGAATTGAGACATTTCATCTGGTTCTTAGGAAGGAATCCCGTGCTTCCAGCTCAAACTAATGAGAAACCGCAGGGCACAAAAAATCTTTAGCCTCTGATTGGACAGATGTCATGCTATCACATGTGCGCCGGTTAAACATTTACGTCTATTGGCTAATGCCAGTTAGCTCCCCTCAGTCTGTCCTATCCACGCTAGAAGCAGCCAATAGAGCTCCGTTGCGTCGGTGGGCTGGTCCCTGGACTTTGGCTCTCGCCCAATTCAGAGTCATTGTTGGGTGTGCGGGCCTGACGCAGTGAGAAGCGAGGACAGCGACCCAGACACGGACACCGCGCCTCAGGTGAGGACCGGGGATTGGCCTGTGGTGGGGGGGGAGGCTGGGGGTAGAAAAGGGGGGAAGGAAGGACGGGAATCTATAGAGGATTGTGGGATATGGATGGAGCCCGGGGATCGGTTAATATCCAGATCCATGGTAAAAGGAAGGGTTAATATCCAGATCCAGGTAAAGGAAGGGTTAATATCGAGAGCCAGGGCAAAGAGGGTTAATATCTAGAATCCATGGTAAAGGAAGGGTTAATATCTAGATCCATGGTAAAGGAAGGGTTAATATCCAGCTCCGTGGGAAACGGAGGGGTAATATCTAGAGATCCGTGGAAAGGAAGGGTTAATATCTATGATCCGTGGTAAGGAAGGGTTATATCTAGATCCATGTAATAGGAAAAGGGTTATATCTAGATCCACGGTTTAAAGGAAGGGTTAATATCTGATCATGGTAACGGAAGGGTTAATATCCAGAAGCCATGGTAAAAAGGAAGGGTTAATATCTCGATCCATGTAAAGGAGAAAGGGTTAATATCTAGATCCAGGTAAAGGTGGGGTTAATATATAGATCACGGTAAAGGAAGGGTAATATCTAGATCCATCGTATTTAAAGGAGGGTTAATATCTAGATCCATGGTAAAGGAAGGGTTAATATCTAGATCCATGGTAAAGGGAAGGGAATATCTAGATCCGTGGTTAAAGGAAGGGTTAATATCTAGATCCGTGGTGTTAAAGGAAGGGTTAATATCTAGTCCGTGGTAAAGGAAAAGGGTTAATATCTAGATACATGGCAAAGGAAGGGTTAATATCTAGATCATGGTAAAGGACAGGGTTTAATATCCAGATCCATGGTAAAGGAAGGGTTAATATCTCAGATCCATGGTAAAGGAAGGGTTAATATCAGATCCATTGGTAAAGGAAGGGTTAATATCTAGATCCATGGTAAAGGAAGGGTTAATATCTAGATCCACGGTAAAGGAAGGGTTAATATCTAGATCCATGGTAAAGGAAGGGTTAATATCTAGATCCATGGTAAAGGAAGGGTTAATATCTTGATCCATGGTTAAAGGAAGGGTTAATATCTAGATCCACGGTAAAGGAAGGGTTAATATCTAGATCCGGTAAAGAAGGGTAATATCTAATCCATGCGCAAAGGAAGGTTAATATCTAGATCCATGGTAAAGGAAGGGTTAATATCCAGATCCATGGTAAAGGAAGGGTTAATATCCAGATCCATGGTAAAGGAAGGGTTAATATCTAGATCCATGGTAAAGGAAGGGTTAGGGTTAATATCTAGACCATGGTTAATAGGTAAAGGGTTTTAATATCTAGGATCCATCGGTAAGAGGAAGGTTGTAAATCTAGAATCCACGGTTTAGGTAACGGGAAAAAGGGTTAATATCTAGATCCATAGCCCGGTAAAAGGAGGGTTAATATCTAGATCGTGGTGAAAGGAGGAAGGGTTAATATATAGGGGATTGCCGTGGTATCGGAAGGGTTAACGTCTAGATCCATGCAAGGAAGTGGTTAATATCTAGATCACGTGGTAAAGGAAGGGTTTGTTAATATCGATCCTGGTAAAGTAAGGGTTAATTATCCAGATCCATGGCGAAAAGGAATGGTTAATATCTAGATCCATGGCTAAAAGGAAGGTTGTTAATATCTAGATCCACGGTAAAGAAGGGTTAATATCTAGATCCACGGTAGTAAAGGAAGGGTTAAATCTAGATCCACGTAAAAGGAAGGGTTAATATAAGATCCATGGTAAAGGAAGGGTAATATCTAGGATTCCATGGTAAAGGAAAGGGCGTTTAAGATCTAGACCCCCCCATGGTAAAGGGAAGGGTAATATCTAGATCCATGGTAAAGGAAGGGTTAAATCCAGAGGACATGGTAAAGGGAAGGGTTAATAGCTAGATCCATGGTAAAGGAAGGGTAATATCTAGATCCATGGTGAAAGGGAAGGGTGACTAATCCAGATCCATGGCTAAAGGAAGGGGAATACAGATCCATGGTAAAGGAAGGGTTATATCCAGTCCAGGGTAATAAAGGCAAGGGTAAATCTAGAGCCACGGTAAGGAGGGTTAATATCTAGATCCATGGTTAAAGCGAAGGGAATATCTAGATCCATGAGTAAAGGAAGGGTTAATGATCTAGATCCCATGGTTACAGGAAGGGTTTAATATCTCGATCCATGTAAGGAAGGTTAATATCTAGATCATGGTAAAGGAAGGGGTTAATATCTAGATCATGGTAAGTAGGAAGCGGTTATATAATAGACCATGGTAAATGAAGGGTTAATATCTAGATCCATGGTATAAAGGAAGGGTTAATTATTCTAGATTCCATGGTGGTAAAGAGGGTAAGATCCAGATCCATGGTAAAGGAAGGGGTAATCTCTAGATCCATGGTAAAGGATAGGGTTAATATCTAAGATACATGGTAAAGGAAGGGTATAATATCAAGATCCCTGTAAAGTGAAGGGTTTATATCTAGATCCATGGTAAAGGAAAGGGTATATCTATCCATGGTAAAGGAAGGGTTAATATTTAGATCCACGGTAAAGGAAGGGGCTAATATTTCTAGATCCATGGTCAAGGGAAGGTTAATATTCTAATCCTATGGTAAAGGGAAGGGTTAATATTAGACCATTGGTAAAGGAAGGGTTAATATCTCGACCATGGAAAGGAAGGGGGACTATTCTAGATCCATGGTATAATAGGAAGGGTTTACATATCTAGATCCATGGTAAGGAAGGGTTAATTTAGATCCATGGTAAAGGAAAGGGTTAATATCTAGATCCATGGTAAAGGCAAGGGTTAATATCAGGAGATCCATGGTATAAGGAAGGGTTAAATGTGGTTAGACCATGGTTAAAAGGAAGGGTTAAACTAGATCCATGTAAAGGGATAGGGTGTAATATCTTAGATCCATGGTAAAGGAAGGGTTAATATCTAGATCCCATGGTAAGGACGGTTTTTATATCTAGATCCATGGTAAAGGAAGGGTTTAAGTCCAGGATTCCATGGTAAAGGAAAGGGTTAGATCCAGATCCATGGTAAAGGAAGGGTTAATATCTAGATCCATGGGTAAAGGAAGGGTAATATCTACCGATCCATGGTAAAAAGGAAGGGTTAATATTCAGATACAGGTAAAAGGAAAGGGGGTAAGTATCTAGATCAATTGGTAAAGGAATGCGTTATATCTAGATCCATGGTAAAGGAAGGGTTAATATTCAGATCCCTTGGTAAAAAGGAAGGAAGGTGAATATCCTAGATCAATGGTATAAAGAAGGGTTAATATCAGATCCATGGTAAAAGGAATAGGGTTTAATATCTAGATCATGGTAAAAGGACGGGTTACTATTCAGATCAATGGTAAAGGAGGGTTAATACTAGCGATCCATGGTAACGGAATGGTAATATCTAGCTTCCATGGTAAAGGAAGGGTTATATTCAGATCCATGTTAAAGAAGGGTTAATATCTAGGAATCCATGGTAACGGAAGGGTAATATTAAGATCCCATGGTAAAGGAAGGGTATATCTAGATCATGGTAAAGGAAGGGTTAATATGTCCAGATCATGGTAAAGGAAGGGTTTTAATATTCTAGATCATGGTAAAGGAAAAGGGGTTAAATATTCAGTCATGGTAAAGGAGGGTTAATATCTAGATCCATGGTAAAGGAAGGGGTTAATATCTTAGATTCCATGAATGGAAAGGGTAAGATTAGCATCCGTGGTTAAAGGAAGGGTAATATTAAGAGTGGGTAAAGAAGGGTTTAATATCAGATCGTGCGTAAAGGAAGGGTTAATATCCAGATCTGTGGTAAAAGGAAGGGTTAATATCCAGATCTGTGGTAAAGGAAGGTTAATATCCAGATTCCGTGGTATAGGAAGGGTTAATATCCAGATCTGTGGTAAAGGAAGAGTTAATATCCAGATCCGTGGTATAGGAAGGGTTAATATCCAGATCCGTGGTATAGGAAGGGTTAATATCCAGATTCGTGGTAACGGAAGGGTTAATATCCAGATCCATGATAAAGGATGGGTTAATATCCAGATCCATGGTAAAGGAAGGGTTAATATCCATATCCATGGTAATAAAGGAAGGGTTAATATCTAGATCCGTGGTAAAAGAAGGGTTAATATCCATATCCGTGGTAAAGGAAGGGTTTATATCCAGACCCACGGTAAAGGAAGGGTTAATATCCAGACCCACGGTAAAGGAAGGGTTAATATCCAGACCCACGGTAAAGGAAGGGTTAATATCCAGACCCACGGCAAAGGAAGGGTTAATATCCAGATCCACGGCAAAGGAAGGGTTAATATCTAGATCCACGGTAAAGGAAGGGTTAATATCCAGATTTGTGGTAAAGGAAGGGTTAATATCCAGATCCATGGCAAAGGCGGGTAAATCAGATCCATGGGTTAAATCCAGATTCCATGGTAAAAGGAAGGGTTAATATCCCAGATCAATGGGAAAGTGAAGGATTAATATCCAGACCCATGGTAAAGGAAGGGTTAATATCCAGACCCATGTTAAAGGAAGGGTAATATCCCCCCCCCCCAGACCCATGTTAAAGGAAGGGTTAATATCCAGACCACGACAAAGGAAGGGTTAATATCCAGATACCATGGCAAAGAAAGGGTTAATATCCAGATCCATGGCAAAGAAAGGGTTAATATCCAGATCCACGGAAAAGGAAGGGTTAATATCCAGATCCATGGTTAAAGAAAAGGAGTAATATTCCAGAACCACGGTAAAGGAAGCGGTTTAATATCTAGTCCATGGTAAAGGAAGTGGTAATATCTAGATACATGGAAAAGAAGGGTACTATCTGATGTGGCCAGAGTCAAAGGAAGGAATGAGTGAATATCTTGATCCGTGGTAAAGGAAGGGTTAATATCTAGATCCACGGTAGAGGAAGGGTTAATATCCAGACCCATGGTGAAAGGAAGGTTTAATTTCCAGATCTATGTTAAAGAGAAGGGTTAATATACAGATCCATTTTAAAGGAAGGGTTAATATCCAGATCCATGTTAAAGAAAGGGTTAATATCCAGATCCATGGTAAAGGAAGGCTAATTCAAGGATCCATGGCCCAAAGGAAGGGTACTATCCAGATCAGGCAAGGAAGGGTTAATATCTGATCCGTGGTTAAAGGACGGGTAATATCCAGATCCAGGTTGGAAAAGGAAGGGTAATATCCAGATCCATGGCAAAGGAAGGTATATTCAAATCCATGGCAAAGGAAGGAGTTAATATTCTAGATCCGTGGTAAGGAAGGTGTTATATCCAGATTCCATTGGTAAAGGAGGATGAAGGGGTTAATATCCAGATCCATGGAAAGGAAGGAGTTAATATCCAGATCCATGGTAAAGGAAGGGTTAATATTCAGATCCATGGTAAAGGAAGGGTTAATATCTAGATCCATGGTAAAGGAAGGGTTAATATCCAGATCCATGGTAAAGGAAGGGTTAATATCCAGATCCATGGTAAAGGAAGGGTTAATTCTATGATCCATGGTTAAAGGAAGGGTTATACCACCTATCCATGGATAAAGGAAGGGGTTAATAATCCAGATCCGTTGTAAAGGACGGGTAAGATCCAGATTCCATGGTAAAGGAGGGTTAATATCCAGATCCATGGTTAAAGGAAAGGGTAATACTCAGATCCATGGCACAGGATAAGGGTTAATATCCAGATCAATGGTAAAGGAAGGGTTAATATCTAGATCCATGGGCGGGGCAAAGGACGCGGTTAATATCCAGATCCATGGTAAGAGGGTTAATATCTAGATCCGTGGCAAAGGAAGGGGTTAATATAAGATCCATGGGCAAAGGAAGGGTAATCTAGATCCGTGGTAAAGGAAGGGTTAATATCCAGATTCCATGGTAAAGGAAGGGTTAATATATAGATCCGTTGGTAAAGGAAGGTTTAATATCCAGCCTCATGGTAAAGGAAGGGTTAATATCTAGATCCGTGGTAAAGGAAGGTTAATATCCAGATCCATGTAAAGGAAGGGTTAATATCAAGATCCATGTTGATAAGAGGAAGGTGTTAAATATCTATACCATGTCATGGTAAAATCAAAGCAGGGGATTAAACCTAGAATCCATGGTCATGGTAAAGCAGGGATATACCTAAATTCCAGGGTCATGGTACAGCAGGGCTTAATACCTAAATTCAATGTTCATGGCAAGGCAGGGATTAATACCTAGATCAATGGTAATGGTAAAAGCAGGGAGATTAATACCTAATCTTGGTCATGGTTAAGCAGGATAATACCTAATCCCTGGGTCAGGCCAACAGCAGGGCTTAATGAACCTCAGATCCTATGGGTCATGGTAAAGCAAGGGAGGGATGAATACAAATGCCATGGTCATGGTTTAAAGCAGGGTAATACCAATCCCATGTCATGGTTAAAAGCAGGAATAATACATAAATCCATGGTCATGGTAAACTAAAGCAGGGATTAATACCATAATCCATGGTCATGGTAAAGCAGGGATTAATACCTAAATCCATGGTCATGTTAAAAGCAGGCGCTTAATACCTAAATCCCTGGTCATGGTTAAGCAGGGATTAATACCTAATCTATGGTCATGGTAAAGCAGGGATTAAATACCTAAATCCATGGTCATGGTAAAGCAAGGGATTAATACCTAAATCAGTCATGGTCATGGGTTTGTAAAGCAGGGATAATACCTAAATCTATCGGTCATGGAAAGCAGGGATTAATACCTATATCCATGGTTTCATGGTTTAAGCAGGGATTAACATACCTAAATCCCATGGTCATGTTAGCAGGGATTATACCAAAAGTCCATGGTAATGGTTAAAGCAGGGATTAATACCTAATCCATGGTAAGAGGTAAAGCAGGGATAATACAGAAATCCATGGTCAGTGGTAAAGCAGGGATTAATACCCAAATATATGGTCATGGTAAAGCAGGGATTAAAATACCTAGAACATGGCAGGGTAAAGCAGGATTAATACTAAATCCATGTCAGGTTACAAAGCAGGATTAATAACCTAACATCCAGGTCATGGGAAAGAAGGGATTAATACCTAAATCCATGGTCATGGTAAAGCAGGGATTAATACCTAAATCCACAGTCGTGGTTAAGCAGGGATTAAACATAACTCCATGGTCATGGTAAAGCAGGGATTAATACCTAAATCCATGGTCATGGTAAAGCAGGGATAATACCTAAATCCACAGTCGTGGTAAAGCAGGGATTAATACCTAAATCCATGGTCATGGTAAAGCAGGGATTAATAACCTAAATCCATGGTCATTGTAAAGCAGGATTAATACCAAATCCACCAGCGTGGTAATAAAGGGGGCAGGGATTACTTACCTAGATCCATGGTCATGGTTAAAGCAGGATTAATACCTCTAAATCATTGGTCATGGTAAAGCAAGGGGATTTAATAACCTAAATCCATGGTAGTTAAGTTTAAAAGCGGGAGGTAATACCTAAATCCAGCCGTTATGTATAAAGGGGATTAATACCTAATCATTGGTCATGCGTAAAGCAGGGGATTAATACCTAAATCCACTGGTCATGGTTAACAGCAGGGATAAACTAAATCCATGGTCATGGTAAAGCAGGGATTAATACCTAAATCCATGGTCATGGTAAAGCAGGGATTAATACCTAAATCCATGGTCATGTTACCTAAATCCATGGTCATGGTAAAGCAGGGATTAATACCTAAATCCATGGTCATGGTAAAGCAGGGATTAATACCTAATACATGGGATGTTAACTAAATCATGGTCATGGTTAAAGCAGGGATTAATACCTAAATCCATTGTCATGGTTAAAGCAGGGATAATACCCTAAACCATGGGTCATGGTAAAGCAGGATCAATAACTAAATCCATGTCATGGTACAGCAGGGATTAATACCTAAAATCCAGGTTCATGGTAATAAGCAGGGCTTAATACCTAAATCTATTGGTCATGGTAAAGCAGGGATTAATACCCTCAATCAAGGGTCATGGATAAAGCAGGGAAGTTACATAACTCTATGTCAATTGGTAATTAAAGCAGGGATTAATTACAAAGATCCATGGGTCATGGTAAAGCAGGGATTAATACCTAAATCCCTGGTCATGGTTAAAGCAGGGATTAATACCTAAATCCATGGTCATGGTTTAAAGAAGGGATTAATACTAAATCCATGGTCATGGTAAAGCAGGATAATACCGTAAATCAATTGGTCATGGTAAAGCAGGGATATTAATACTAAATCTTGGACCAAAGGGTTGAAAGCAGGGATTAATACTAGATCCAATGGTCTGTGGTAAAGCAGGGCATTAATACCTAAATCCATGGTCATGGTAAAAATGGGATTATACCCTAAATCCCGGTCATGGTTTCGGTAAGCAGGGATTAATACCTAAATCCACAGTAGTGGTAAAGCAGGGATGATCCAAATCCATGGTCATGGTAAAGCAGGCGATTAATACCTAAATCCATGGTCATGGTGTAACGCAGGGATTAATGACCTAATCACATTCAGGTTTATAGCAGGGATTAATACATTAAATACATGGTAATGGTTAAAGCAGGGATTAATACTAAATCCATGGTCATTGGTAACGGCAGGGATTAATACCTAGATCCACGGTCATGGTTAATAAAGCAGGCATTAATACCTAAATCCACATTCGGGTTTAAAGCAGGATTAATACCTATGATCCCTGGTCATGGGAAAGGCCAGGATTAATACCTAGATCCATGGTCATGGTTCAAGCAGGGATTAATAATCAATCCTATCGGCCCTCATACCCGCTAAAGCAGGGATTAAGACCAAAATCCATGGTGTCCTGGTAAAAGCAGGGATAATACCTAAATCCATGGTCAGGTTAAAGCAGGGATTATACCTAGATCCACGGTCATGGAAAGCAGGGATTCATACCTAAACCATGGTCATGGTAATAAAGCAGGGATTAATACTTAAAATCCATGGTCATGGTAAAGCCGGGGATTAATTACCTAAATCCGATGGGTACTGGTTTAAAGAGGATTACTACCTAAATCCATGGCTCATGGTAAAGCGGGATTAATACCTTAGATCCCAAGGTCATGGTATTAAAGCAGGATTACATACCTAAATCCATGGTCATGGTAAAGAAGGGATTAATACCAAATCCATGGTCTGGTGAGTAAAGCAGGGATTAATACCTAAATCCAGTCATGTAAAGCATGGATTAATACCTAAAATCCATGGTCATGGGAAAAGCAGGGAATTAATACCTAAATCATGGTTCATGTTTACACTAAATCCATGGCATGGTTTGTAAGCAGGGATTACTAACCTAAATCCGATGGTCATGGTTGGTTAAAAGCAGGGATTATAACTAAATCCATGGTCATGGTACAAGCAGGGATAATACTAAATCATGGTCATCGGTTTAAAGCAGGGATTAATACTAAATCCATGGTCAGGTAAAGCAGGGAGTAATACCTAAATCCATGGTCCTGGGAAGTCAAGGGATAATACCTAAATCCATGGCATGGTAAAGCGGGATAATACCCTGAAATCACTGGTCATGAAAGGCCAGGGTGTGATTAAACTAAATCCATGGTCATGGGTAAAGCAGGGATTAATTACCCAGACCATGGTCATGGTAAAGCAGGATTAATACTAAAGCCGGGTCATGGTATTAAAGCAAGGGATAATACCAAATCCTGGTCATGTTAAGCCTAAATACATGGTCATGGTAAAAGCAGGGATTATACTAAATCCATGGTCATCGGTTAAAGCAGGGATTAATTACCTAAAAGCCATCGGGTCTGGGAAAGCAGGATTAATACCTCGATCCATGGTCATGCGGTGTAAAGCAGGGATATTAATACCTAACCGCCCCCCCATTGGTCATGGGTTAAAGCAGGGATTAAGACCTAGATCCATGTCATGGTTAAAGCAGTAGGGATAATACCCACAATCATGGTTATGGTATAAAGCTAGGGATTAATACCTAAAATCATGGTCTTAAAGCAGGGATTAATTACCTAAATCCATGGTCAGGTTAAAGCGGGATTAACAACGTAAATTCCATTGTCAATGAAAGCAATACTAGTACTATGTAAACTTTATACAGACCATTTGGGTAGGTTAAAGGTTGTGGACTAGATGGGTACGTTTGTCTTTATACAACCTCCCATACTATGTACTATGTAAATGTTATACGGAGACAGTACATTACATGGGTGGAGATTAAAGGTTGGAATAGGATGGACGATGTCTTTAACAACCTCCAATACATGTTACTAGTGTAACTGTTATTACAGGACATTAGTCGGTAGGATATAAGGTCGGGACTAGGATGGACGTGTGTCTTTAGTAAACCTTCCAATACTGTTACATATGTACTGTTATACAAGACATTCGTGGGTAGGTTCATAAAGGTGGGGACTAGATGGACGTATGTCTTTATACAACTCCTACAATACTAGTTAACTACTGTAAAATGTTATACAGACACTATGGGTAGGTGTATAAAGGTTTCGGGGATTTTTTTTAGATGGACGTTGTCTTATATCAACCCTCCATACTTGTATGTGTGTAACTGTTATACAAGAATTATGGGTAGGAGATGATAAGGTAGGCTAGACTGGAAGTGGATGCTTTATACACCACCTCCCAATACTAGTTCTAGGTAAAACTGGTTATCAGACATTATGGGTAAGGGTATAAAGGTTGGGACGAATGGAGGATGTCTTATACAATTTTTCCCTCACATACTATGTTACCTATGTAAACGTTAACAGACATTATGGGGAGGGTTATAAAGGTTGGCACAGATGGACGTATGTCTTTATACAACCTCCTAATACAGTATGTTAATGTTGTAAAACTGTCATACAGGACATTATGCGGTAGGGTATAAAGGTGGGAACTAGATGGACGTTATGTCTTATACAACCTCCAATACTTATGTATACATCTGTAACTGTATACTAGACCATTAGGGTAGTGGTATAAAGGTCTGATAGATGGAAGTCATTACTGGATATTAACCTCCAATACTATGTGAACTATGTAATGTTATCAGGACAATTATGGGTTAAGGTATAAGGTGGTAGAGGAGGACGTATGTTTTTATCAACCTCCAATACTATGTTCTATGTTAACTGTTTATCAACAAGACCATTAGGGTAGGGTAGGGTATAAAGGTTGTGACTAGAGGAGTATGTCTTATACACCTCCAAACTATGTTACTGTAAACTGTTATACAGACATTATGGGTAGAGGTTTAAAGGTTCGGGACTGGACAGTTATGTCTTTATACAACCTCCAATCACTAGTGTTCAGTGGAACTGTTTATACAGACAATAATGGGTAGGGATATTAAAGGTTCGTGACTAGATGGACGTATGTCTTTATACAACCTCCAATTACTATGTTAACTGTATGTAAATGTTATTACAGACCATTATGGTAGGGTATAAGGTTGGCTAGATGGACGTATGTTCTTTATACCAACCTCCAATACTATGTTACTATTAACTGTTATACAACATTATGGGTTTAGGGTCATAAAGGTCGACAGATGACGTATTGTCTTCTTTATAAACCGCCAATAACTATGTACTAGTTGTAACTGTTATACAGAAATTATGGGTAGGGTCTAAAGGTCTGGACTTAGATGGACGTAGTCTCTTAAACAACCTCACATAACTAGTACTATGGAACATGTTATACAGACTTAATGGCTCCACGGGTATACAGGTTGGACCTAGGAGGACGGGTAGTTTATACAACCTCAATACTATGTAATTTGCCCCCTAATGTTATACAGACATTTGGGATTAGTGGTATAAAGGGTCGTGACTCAGCATGGACGTTATGTCTCTTATACCAACCTCCAATTACGATGATTACGTGTAAAAACTGGTTTACAGACATTATGGGTATAGTGGTATGAAGGTGGACTAGATGGACGTATGTCTTTATACATACCTCCAATACATGTTACTATGTAAACGTTATACAGACATTTATGGGTTGGGTTTATAAAGTGTGGGAACCAGATGGACGTTGCTTTATACAACCTCACAATTACATGGTATATTTAACTGTTTATACAGACATTATGGGTCGAGGTATAAAGGTGGACAGGATGACGCTATGTCTTTAACAACCCAATACTAGTGACTGTGTGTACTGTGTATACAGAGACATTATGGGGTAAGGTATAAAGAGGTTGGGACCTAGAGGACGTGTAGTCTTATCGAACCCTCCAATACTATGTTACTGTGTAACTTTTTACAAGATTATGGGGTAGGGGTTAATAAAGGTTTGATAGATGGACGTATGTCTTTATACAACCTTCCAATACTCGTTGTTACTATGGAACTGTTATACAGGACATTATGGAGTAGGGTAGTAAAGGTGGACTAGAAGGAGTATGTTTTATACAAGCCTACATACTGTTACTATGTAACGTTATACACGACATTATGGGTAAGGTATATAAAGGTTGGACTAAGATCGGGCGTATGTCCTTTATACAACCCTCCAATATATGGGTTACTAGCCTAACACTGTTATACAGGACATATGGGTGGGTTAGTATAAAGGTTGGACAGATGGAGTATGTCTTTATTACAACACCTCCAATACTGTTTACGTATGGAACTGTTTATAGACATGACTCTGTAGGGTAGGTCGAAAGGTTTGGACTAGATGGGCGTATTTGTTCTTTATACAACCTCCCAGAACGATGTTACATGTATACGTTCTACACGAACATTATGGGTTTCGGGTGGTAAAGGTTTGCGGACTAGAGGAAGTCTTGTAATGTCTTTATTAAACCTCCAATGACTGTGTTTACTATGGAAAACTGTTATACAAGACATTATGGGTAGGGTATAAAGTTGGACTAGATGGGGTATGTCTTTATACAACCTCCAAACTATGTACTATGTAACGTGTATAACAGACTTATGGGTAGGGTTGTAAAAGTGGGACTAGATGGACGTTAGGTCTTATAACAACCTCCATACTATGTTTACTAGGTTAAAGGTTATTAACAGACATTATGGGTAGGATATAAAGGTTGGACTAGATGGACGTATGTCTTTATACAACCTCCAATACTATGTTACTATGTAACTGTTATACAGACATTATGGGTAGGGTATAAAGGTTGGACTAGACGGACGTGTGTCTTTATACAACCTCCAATACTATGTTACTATGTAACTGTTATACAGACATTATGGGTAGGGTATAAAGGTTGGACTAGACGGACGTATGTCTTTATACAACCTCCAATACCATGTTACTATGTAACTGTTATACAGACATTACGGGTAGGGTATAAAGGTTGGACTAGACGGACGTGTGTCTTTATACAACCTCCAATTCTATGTTACTGTGTAACCGTTATACAGACATTATGGGGAGGGTATAAAGGTTGGACTAGACGGACGTGTGTCTTTATACAACCTCCAATGCTATGTTACTGTGTAACTGTTATACAGACATTATGGGGAGGGTATAAAGGTTGGACTAGATGGACGTATTTCTTTATACAACCTCCAATTCTATGTTAGTATGTAACTGTTATACAGACATTATGGGTAGGGTATAAAGGTTGGACTAGATGGACGTATTTCTTTATACAACCTCCAATACTATGTTACTATGTAACCGTTATACAGACATTATGGGTAGGGTATAAAGGTTGGACTAGATGGACGTATGTCTTTATACAACCTCCAATACTATGTTACTATGTAACCGTTATACAGACATTATGGGTAGGGTATAAAGGTTCGACTAGACTGATGTGTGTCTTTATGCAACCTCCAATACTATGTTACTATGTAACTGTTATACAGACGTTATGGGTAGGGTATAAAGGTTGGACTAGATGGACATATGTCTTTATACAACCTCCAATACTATGTTACTATGTAACTGTTATACAGACATTATGGGTAGGGTATAAAGGTTGGACTAGATGGACGTATGTCTTTATATAACCTCCAATACTATGTTACTATGTAACTGTTATACATACATTATGGGTAGGGTAAAAAGGTTGGACCAGATTCCAGGATTCCAAAATTGCACTGCATATTCCAAATGAGGCCTTACCAATCTGTACTATATCTGTACTATACTGTACTTAGTATTCTATCTACTATCTGTACTATCCTGTAAACTATACTATTGTACTGTACTGTACTATACTGCACTATAAAACTGTAACTATACTGTGACTGTACTATACTGTACTATACTGTACTGTACTGGATTACTATACTATACTGTACTGTCTATACTAGCTATACTATTCTGTACTATACTGTACTATACTATACTGTACTGGACTGTACTATACTGTACTGTACTATACTGATACTATACTGTACTGTAACTGTAACTATACTGTACTATACTGTACTACTGTACGTGTACTTAATGTACTTACTGTAACTATATACTATACTATACGTACTGTAACTATAACTGTACTCTACTATACTGTACTAACTGTGTACTGTACTAATACTGTACTATACTGTACTGTACTGGACTGTACTAACTGTACTGTACTATAACTATACTATACTTGACTATACTATACTGTACTATACTGTACTATACTATACTATACGGTACTGACTGTACTAAACTACTGTTACTAAACTATACTATACTGTACTGTATATACTGTACTATCTGTAGCTGTACTGTACTGTTACTATACTGTACTATACTGTAACTGTTGACTATACTATGTACTGTACTATACGTAATTACTATCATAACTGTATTACTGTATCGTACTATACTGTATTGTACTATCATACTGTATCTGACATACTGTATTGTACTATACTGTACTGTACTGTACATACTGATACTGTAATGTACTATACTATACTATACTATACTGTACTATACTGTACTATACTACTACTATACTGTACTGGTACTGTACTATACTGTACTGTACTATACTATACTATACTATATCTGTACTGTACTATACTGTACTATACTGTATACTGTACTGTACTGTAACTATACTGTACTATACTGTACTGACTGTACATAACGTACTTCATACTGTTGTACTATACTATACTGTACTGTACTATATGTATACTGTACTATACTATACTGTCCTGTACTATACATATACTGTTCTGTACTATACTAGTACTATACTGTGACTATACGTGTACTGTAACTACTATACTGTACTGATACTGTACTATACTATACTGTACATAACTGTTACTATACTATACTGTACTATACATACTATACTGTACTATAATGCTTACTGGTACTATAGCTGTACTGTACTATACTGTACTGTACTATATTGTACGGTACTATACTAACTGTACTGTACTATACTGTACTATACTATATTGTACTATACTATACTGTTACTGTACTATACTGACTACTGTACTATACTATACTGTACTGTACTATATTGTACTATACTATTCTCTGTAACTATACTATACTATACTGTACTAGTACTATATATACTTACTATCTGTACTGTACTGTACTATACTATACCTGTACTGTACTATACTATACTATACTGTACTGTACTATAATATACTGTACTGTACTATACTGTACTATATTGTACTGTACTATACTATACTGTACTATACTGTACTGTACTATACTATGCTGTATTGCACTTTATTATACTGTACTGTACTATACTGTATTGTACTATACTGTACTGTACTATAATATACTGTACTGTACTATACTACTACTATAACTGTACTAAACTGTACTGTTATATACTATACTAACTGTATACTTCTATACTGGTTACTGTACTATACTATACTGTCACTGTACTGTACTATAATATACTGTACTTACTAACTGTACTGTTCTATACGTACTATACTGTATGTACTGTATTATACTGTACTGTACTATACTGGTATTGTACTATACTGTACTGTACTGTACTATAATATACTGTACTGTACTATACTATACTATACTGTACATACTATACTGTACTATACTATACTGTACTATACTTTACTGTACTACTATACTATACTGTACTATACTACTACTGTACTGTACTGTACTATACTGTACTGTACTGTACTATACTTACTGTCTGACTATAATATACTGTACTGTACTATACTGTACTATAATTGTACTAATACTGTACTATACTATATTGTACTATACTATACTGTACTATACTATAATATACTGCACTGTACTATAATATACTGTACTGTACTATACTATACTGTACTATAACTATACTGTACGGTACTATACTTTACTGTACTGTACTATATTGTACTGTACTATACTATACTGTACTATACTATACTATACTGTACTGTACTATAATATACCTGTACTGTACTATACTGTACTAACAATACTGTCACTGTACTATATATCTGTACTGTACTGTACTGTATTGTACTGTACATACTACTGTTGACTATACTATTTGTACTATACTATACTGTACTATCTATACTGTACATTACTATACTGTACTGTACTGTACTATACAATGCTATACTGTACTGTACTATACTGTACTGTACTATACTGTACCATACTGTAATATACTGTACTATATACTGTACGTACTATACTAACTATACTATACTATACTGACTGTACTATACTGTACTGTACTGTACTGTACTGTACTGTACTGTACTGTACTGTACTGTACTGTACTGTACTATACATACTTACTGTTACTGTACTGTACTATACTATACTATACTGTACTGTACTATACTATAAACACTGATAATTTTCAATGGCAACATTTGGAAAAAGTGTGCAGGTATGTATGACCAAACCCGGCTGGTGACGCGGAGGTAAGAGACCACCATTTTGCACTTCTAGGTGGGCGAAGAAATCCTGGTTCGTCTTAGAGGCTAGAGGACACATTGAACAACAGCCAATGCCGACGGTGTGAGAGCGGATTAAGTCGGTGAGGTGGCCATCGCGTCCAAACAGCCCGCCCAGTCTACACGGGAGAAGAGGAACATCGGTCCGGTTAAGTCCCACCGGTCGAAGTAACGAATGGTGTGATCACACTGCCGAAGGTCCAGCAGGTTAGTATCATACCTACCTTACTTCTGGAAAGAACATGCCAGTACTGTGACTGTGGAAAAGTCAATTCAATTGAATATTGGTCTTTACTTAATCAAAATCAAGACAAGTGCACGGGTCCCATCAGCTGGACTTTGAGTGGACTATTAGGCCAGTAACATCATTAACAGCACAGGGGCGTAACTTGTATACATATGAAATGTAATCCATTAGATCATGTGCCATTGTATATTTGCTTTTAACTGAGTTTGGGGTTTTGTATTTTATAACTCATTATAAGTGCAATAAAGAACCACACGGGTTTAAATAAGGACCGTTTATTGTCGATATAGTTAATATAATAGTAACATTTTAACTAAGTGTGTAAGATTCCATGAGTGCTATATTGGGATACTTTCTTGACTTTAACCAAATTTAGTACTTTATACATGGTAACTTTATTCTTATCCTAAGCACACCGCTAACCTCGGTAGTTGGAACTTCACAGCAAAAGACATTGCTAGATAATCTAATTTCTATGATCCGGTTCAACTTTACTTACATACAAACTGTACTGTACTGTACTGTACGATACTGTACTGTACGTGTACTATACTGTACTATCTGTACTATACTATACTGTACTGTACTATACTGTCTATACTGTACTATACTATACTATACTGTACTATCGTACTGTACTATACTATACTATACTGTACTGTATTATACTGTACTGTACTGTACTATACTATACTGTACTATACTATACTGTACTGTCTTACTATAATATACTGTATGTACTTACTGTACTGTAACTATACTGTACTATACTGTACTATACTGTATTTACTGTATTATCTGTACTGTCTATACTGTATTGTACTACTGTACTGTACTATAATATACTGTACTTGTACTATACATACTATACTGTACTTTACTATACTGTACGATACTATACTGTACTATACTGTACTGTACTATACTATACTATACTGTACTATATACTATAACTGTACTGTACTGTCTATACTATACTGTACTGTACTGTACTTAATACTTTACTGTACTGTACTATAATATACTGTACTGTACTATACTGTACTATATTGTACTGTACTGTACTATACTGTACTATACTATATTGTACTATACTATACTGCACTGTACTATAATATACTGTACTGTACTATACTATACTGTACTATACTGTACTATACTGTACTGTACTGTAATATACTGTACTGTACTATATTGTACTGTACTATACTATACTGTACTATACTATACTATACTGTACTGTACTATAATATACTGTACTGTACTATACTGTACTATACAATACTGTACTGTACTATAATATACTGTACTGTACTGTACTGTATTGTACTGTACTATACTGTACTATACTATATTGTACTATACTATACTGTACTATACTATACTGTCTGTACTATACAATGCTATACTGTACTGTACTATACTTTACTGTACTATACTGTACTATACTGTACTATACTGTACTGTACTATACTATACTGTCCTGTACTATACTGTACTGTACTATACTATACTATACTGTACTGTACTATACTGTACTGTACTATACTATACTATACTATACTGTACTGTACTATACTGTACTATACTGTACTGTACTGTACTGTACTGTACTATACTGTACTGTACTATACTGTACTGTACTGTACTGTACTATACTGTACTATACTATACTGTACTGTACTGTACTGTACTGTACTGTACTATACTGTACTGTACTGTACTATACTGTACTAATACTATACTGTACTGTACTATACTGTACTAATACTATACTGTACTGCACTGTACTATACTGTACTATACTATACTATACTATACTATACTATACTGTACTATACTATACTGTACTGTACGGTACTGTACTATACTATACTGTACTGTACTAATACTATACTGTAATATACTGTACTATACTATACTATACTATACTGTACTATACTATACTGTACTGTACTGTACTAATACTATACTGTACTGCACTGTACTATACTGTACTATACTATACTATACTATACTATACTGTACTGTACTATACTATACTGTACTGTACTATACTGTACTATACTGTACTGTACTAATACTATACTGTACTGCACTGTACTATACTGTACTATACTATACTATACTGTACTATACTATACTGTACTATACTGTACTATACTATACTGTACTATACTATACTATACTATACTATACTGTACTGTACTGTACTATACTGTACTGTACTGTACTATACTGTACTATACTGTACTGTACTATACTATACTATACTGTACTAATACTATACTGTACTGTACTGTACTGTACTGTACTGTACTATACTGTACTAATACTATACTGTACTATACTGTACTATACTATACTATACTGTACTGTACTGTACTGTACTGTACTGTACTATACTGTCTAATAACTATACTGTACTATACGTACTATACTATACTGTACTGTACTGTACTGTACTATACTGTACTGTACTGTACTATACTGTACTATAACTGTACTGTACTATAACTGTACTGTACTGTACTGTATTGTACTATAACTATACTATAACTTACTGTACTGTCTACTTACTATACTGTACTTCTGTACTGTCTTATATACGGTTGTATACTATACGTATGTACTATACTTACTGACTAACTACTATAACTATACTGTCTGTACTGTACCTGTAACTGTAACGGTACTTACGGTACTGTACTGTACTATACTGTACTATACTGTACTGTACTATACTGTACTGTACTTACTGTACTATACTGTACTGTACTGTACATACGTACTGTACTGTACTATCCTGTACTGTACTATCCTAACTGTACTGTACTATACTGTACTGTACTATACTGTACTGTACTAGATATACTGTACTATACTGTACTGTACTTACTGTACTGTACTATACTGTACTATACTACTATACTGTACTTTTTGTACTATACTGTACTATACTGTACTGTACTATACTGTACTATACGGTACTGTACTATACTGTACTGTACTATACTGTACTATACCTGTACTGTACTATACTGTACTGTTACTATACTGTACTGTACTATACTATACTATACTGTAACTGTACTGTACTATAACTGTACTATACTGGTACTGTACTATACTGTACTACTATACTGTACTGTACATATACTATGTACTATACTGTAACTGTGTTTCTATACTATACGACTGTACTATACTGTCTAATCTATACTGTACTATACTGTACTCTATAACTATACTGTACTATACTATCTGTACTGTACTACTGTACTTACTGTAACTATACTGTACTATACTATACTGTACTGTACTGTACTATACTGTACTATATACTGTACTTGTAACTATGTACTGTACTGATCAACTATACTTTACTATACCTATACTGTACATATACTGTACTGATACTGACTATAACGTACTATACTAGTACGTACTATACGTACTATACTGGTACTAATACTATCTGTACTATACTGTACTATACTGTACTATTACTATCTGTTACATACGTATACTTACTGACTGTACTATACTATCGGTACTATACTACTATACTGTACTAATACTGTACTATACTATACTATACTTATATACTGTACTTACTATACTGTACTGTACTATACTGATACTGTACTGTATAACTGTACTATACTGTACTATACTATACTGTACTATACTACTATACGTACTGTACTTACTATACTATACTGTATATACTGTATAACTACTATTATACTGTACTGTACTCTATACTGTACTATATATATTACTGTACTGTATACTGTACTACTATACTGTAGTATACGGTACTAGTACTGTACTGTACTGTACTATACTTATACTGTAGTATACCTGTACTGTACTATCCTATAACTGTACTGTACTTACTGTACTATTACTGTACTGTACTATACTGTATATACTTAACTATACTGTACTGTACTATACTATACCTGTAGTTTAACTGTACTATACTGTACTGTACCTTACCTGTACTATACTTATACTGTAGTATCCTGTATATACTATACTGTACTATACTATACTATACTATCATACTGTACCTGTACTGTACTTACTATACTATACTGTACTATACATACTATACGTACTGTACTATACGGTACTAAACTGTACTAATACTATACTGTACATCTGACTATACTAACTATACTATACTAACTGTACTGTACTATACTGTTGTACTGTACTATACTGTACTATACTGTACTATACTATACTGTACTGTACTGTAACTGTACTATACGTACTATCTACTGTATATATACCGTACTAACTGTACTACTTACTGTACTTACTGACTAATACTATACTGTATATACTGTCAACTATACTATACATCTGTAAACTGTACTATACTATACTATACTTACTGTACTATAACTTACTATACTTACGTATGTACTGTACTATACTATCTGTATATCTATACTGTAGTACTGTACTATACTTACTGTAGTATACTGTACTATACTGTACTGTACTAATACTATACTATACTGTAGTATACTGTACTATACTGTACTATACTATCTATACTAAACTATACTGTTACATACTATCTGTCCTATACTATACTGTACTATACTATATGTACTCTCTGTACTGTGATGTAACTGATACTGTACTATGCTTCTGTACTATACTTACTGTACCTGACTAGTCTGTACTTTTACTGTACTAATGTACTACTACACCCCGCCCGAGAATGCCCCACCCACTGCGGAACTTTGCAAGGATTACTGGGACTCCGGGGCAGAGCCTTCAAACCAGAGGGAGAAAGCGTCACGGTTATAGGGGTACGGGGAATATTATTATTAGATCATCATATAGGGGGTAACGGGGAATATTATTATTAGAATCATCAATACCCATTGGTCCAGGTGAAAAATAATAATAACTATCTATAATTAAATCGCACCAAAGCGGCAAGAACGGAGCAGTGGTTAACTTTTTGCTTCCTTAAAAAGAAACATTCAACAATTTGCAGCGCTGAGAATTCCATCTGTTGTTCGTGTCTCTCTCTATTGGCTGGATTAGGGTCTCCCTCCCTATTGGCTGTTTGGTCCTTTTGGAGTTCTAACTGGTCTGAACTAGAAAGATGTTTATATGCGGTCAGGCCGGTTCTGCTTTGTGGGCATTGTTGGGATCTCTTCTCTGGCTAGAAGTGTGTTCTGTTATTATTGTTTATATTGTAAATCACAGCTAATCATTCAGGATATGTAAAGTTTACGTAAACAACAAACCAGGATAAATACCACCCAACACAAACACTCAGCTCTGCGTTGACGACTTTTCATTGTTACGCTGCTGCAAACATTGACGTCAGACTCAGTTAAAGGAATTTACTATGAGCCGTTAGAACCCGGAGCTGACAATATTCTGGATGATATGAAAAAAACTTAAATTGCCTCTATCTAGAATAGAGCCCAATTAAAGTACTCTCTCGATTGGGCAGAGAGATCCAATAGATTGTCAGCTTATAGGTCAAGAGTCTTTATCTATCGTGAAAAGACAAGTGTCAGCTCACGGGGTCAAATAGGGAGAGTTTATTTGGCCATTTTTGGAACTTTGATGTGTTTGTAGGTAATTTAACAACAAGCACCGCCCTCCAATCCACACAGAAACACCCTAAATGTACTTGTAAGTAATAACAGGAGGTAGGAGCCTTGTCTATGTATGTATGTATATGTTTATTTATATAGCGCCACTTGGGTACACAGCGCTGTACAATATAACAATACAGATTATACAGTATGTATGTATATGTTTATTTATATAGCGCCACTTGGTACACAGGCTGTACATTATAACAATACAAGATTATACAGTATGTATGTATATTGTTTTATTTATAGGGCGCCACTGGGGGACACAGCGCTGTACATTATAACAATACAGATTATACAGTATGTATGTAATGTTTATTTATATAGCGCCACTTGGGTACACAAGCGCTGTACATTATAACAATAACAGATTATACAGTATGTATGTATATGTTTATTATATAGCGCCACTTGGGTACACAGCTGTACATTATAACAATACGATTATACAGTATTTGTATATGTTTATTTTTAGCGCCACTTGGGTACACAGCGCTGTACATTATAACAATACAATTATACGGTATGTATGTATATGTTTTTTATATAGCGCCACTTGTACACACAGTGCTGTACATTTATAACAATACAGATTATACGGTATGTAGTATATGTTTATTTATTAGCGCCACTTGGGGCACAATCCGCTGTACATTAAACAATACAGATTATACAGTATGATATGTATATGTTATTTATATGCGCCACTTATGGGCCTTGGGACACAGCGCTGTACATTATAACAATACAGATTATACAGTATGATGTATATGTTTATTAATAGCGCCACTTGGGTACACAGCGCTGTACATTAAACAATACAGATTATACAGTATGATGTATATGTTTATTTATATAGCTCACTTGGGGACACAGGCTCTGTACATTATAACAATACAGATATTACAGTATGCTGTATATGTTTTTTTATATAGCGCACTTGGGTACACAGCGCTGTACATTATAACAATACAGATTATAACGTATGTATGTATATGTTTATTTAATAGCGCCACTTGGGTACACAGTGCTGTATATTATAAAACAATACAGATTATACAGTATTATGTATATGTTTATATAGCGCCACTTGGGGACACAGCGCTGTACATTATACACTACAGATTATACAGTATGTATGTATATGTTTATTTATATAGCGCCACTTGGATACACACGCTGTACATTATAACAATACAGATTATACAGTATGTATGTATATGTTTATTAATAAGCCCACTTGGGGTACACAGCGCTGTAAATTTAACAATACAGATTATACAGTATGTAGTATATGTTTATATACGCGCCACTTGGGGACACAGCGCTGTACATTATAACAATACAGATTATACAGTATTTATGTATATGTTTTATTTATATAGCGCCACTTGGATACACAGCGCTGTACATTATAAAAATACAGATTATACAAGTATGTATGTATATGTTTATTTATATAGCCCACTGGGTACACAGCGCTGTACATTATAACAATACAGATTAACAGTATGTTGTATTATATGTTTATATGCGCCACTCTTGGGGACACAGCGCTGTACATTATAACAATACAGATTATACAGTATGTTATGTATATGTTTATTTATATAGCGCCTCTTGTGAACACAGCGCTGTACATTATAACATAACAGATTATACAGTATGTATGTATATGTTTATTTATATAGCGCCACTTGGTACACAGCGCTGTACATTATAACAATACAGATTATACAGTATGTTTGTATATGTTTATTTATATAGCCCACTTGGGTACACAGCGCTGTACATTATAACATACAGATATACGTATGTATTATATGTTTATTATATAGCCCACTGGGTACACCAGCACTGTACATTATACAATACAGATTATACAGTATGTATTAGTATGTTTATTATAATAGCGCCACTTGGGTACACAGCTCTGACATTATAACAATACAGATTATACGTAGTATGTATATGTTTTATTATATAGCGCCACTTGGGGACACAGCGCTGTACATTATAACTACAGATTATACAGTATGTATGTATATGTTTATTTAATAGCGCCACTTGGGGACAACAGCACTGTACATTATAACAATACAGATTATACAGTATGCATGTAATTTTTTATTTATATAGCGCCACTTTGGGTACACAGCGCTGGTACATTATAACATACAGATTATACAGTATGTATGTATATGTTTTTATTTATATAGCGCCACTTGGGGACACAGCGCTGTACATTATACAACAGATTATACAGTATGTATGTATATTTTATTTATATAGCGCCACTGTGGTACACAGCGCTGTACATTATCACAATACAGATTATACAGTATGTATGTATATGTTTATTTAGTAGCGCCACTTGGGTACACAGCTCTGTACATTATAACAATACAGATTAACAAGTATGTATGTATAATGTTATTTATATGCTCACTAGCGCCACTTAGGGACACAGCTCTGTACTTATACAATACAGATTATACAGTAATGTATATGTTTTTTAATTTATATAGCGCCACTTGGGGACGCACGCCGTACATTATAACAATACAGATTATACAGTATGTATTATATGTTTATTTATATAGCGCCACTTGGGGGATGCAGCGCTGTACATTATACAAAATACAGATTATACAGTATGTATGTATATGTTTATTTTATATAGCGCCACTTGGGTACACAGCGCTGTACATTATAACAATACAGATTATACAGTATGTATGTATAGTTTTATTTATATAGCGCCACTTGGGGGACGCAGCGCTGTACTTATAACAATACAGATTATACAGTATGTATGTTATGTTTTTTTATATAGCGCCACTTGGGGACGCAGCGCCATCATTATACAATACAGATTATACAGTATGTATGTATATGTTTATTTATATAGCGCCACTCTTGGGTACGCAGGCTCTGTACATTATAACAATACAGATTATACAGTATGTATGTATATGTTTATTTATTAGCGCCACTTGGTACCCAATCGCTGTACACTATAACAATCCAGATTATACAGTTGTATGTATAATGTTTATTTATAGCCCACTTGGGGACACACGCGCCGTACATTATAACAATACACATATTAATACATTATGTTATATGTGTTTATTTATAAGCGCCCACTTGGGTACACAGCGCTGTACAAATTATAACATACAGATTATACAGTATTTAGTATGTTTATTTATAGAAGCGCCACTTGGGGGACAACACATCCGCAGAACAAGGTAAGTAGTAAATACAATACAGTCATACAAGGGGGATACATCGATTGTTCCAGTATCTAACATATAAATTATATAGATAAGTGCTAGAGCTTTTTCCACAAGAGGAAAGAGAGTTCCCTCCCCGTAGAGCTTTACAATCTAGTTAGGTGGGTACACAGATACAATGGAGTGGGTATAAGTGCTGGAGTGGACGTATGCAGTGCAAATAAAACATCATAGTCGTGCTGGTTACGCGATAGGTAGGATGTAAGGGTACATTTATCATAATGATATATAGATACCCATATACTGTGCTGGTTACCGATAGGTAGGATGTAGGGTAGATTTATCATGTATAGATATATAGATACCATATACTGTGCTGTTACCGGATAGGTGGATGTAAGGGTAATGTATCATATATAGATCTATAGATACCATATACTGTCTGTTACCCCGGATAGGTAGGATGTAAGGGTAGATGTATCATATATAGATCTATAGATACCATATACTGGCTGGTTACCGGATAGGTAGGATGTAAGGGTAAATTTTATCATATATAGATCTATAGATACCATATACGTGGCTGGTTACCGGATGGTAGGATGTAAGGGTAGATTATCATTATAGATCTATAGATAACAATACTGTCTGGTTACCGGATGTAGGATGTAAGGGTAGAGTTATCATATATAGATCTATAGATCCATATACTGTGCTGGTTCCGGATAGATGTAGGATGTAAGGGTAGATTTATCATATATAGATCGATAGATACCATATACTGTGCTGGTTAACCGGATAGTGTAGGATGATTGGAGGGTTAGATTACATATATAGATATATAGATACCATACTCGTGCTGTTACCGGTAGGTAGGATGTAAGGGTAGATTAATCATAGATAGATACTATAGATCCATATACTGTGCTGGTTACCGATTATAGGTTTAGGATGTAAGGTGTAGACTTTATCATATATAGATACCATATACTGTGCTGGTTTTACCGGATAGGTAGATGTCAAGGGTAGAATTTATCATATAGATATTAGATACCAATATCTGTGTGCTGGTACTCAGATAGTGTAGGATGTAAGGGTAGATTTATCATAATTAGATATAAGATCCATATATGTGCTGGTTACGGATGGTAGGATTAAGTAAGGGTAGATTTATTATCATATATAGATATATAATAGACAAACTGTGCTCGGTTACCGGTAGGTAGTGATGTAAGGTTAGATTTTCATTATAGATCTATGATACCATATACTGTCTGGGCTAACGGATAGGTAGGATGTAAGGGTAGATTATCATATATAGATATATAGAATACCATATACTGTGCTACGCCGTTCATATTTAAGGGGTGTTTTGCCCGACGGGCTGGCCGCTTCCGGGCAGGCTTCTATTTAATCTATTTATTAATGAATTTTGAAGGTGAGGAGGGGGGGGGGAAGTGGGTGGGTATGTCAGCAAGGGTTTCAGTGTTTGCGACGACCAACCACCCCCCCCCCCCCCCCGCCCAAAGAGTTTTAGCTTTTGTTTTTTTTGGTAGGGGTGTCGACGCACCAATTAAAAAACTCAGCGAGGTTCATAGGTGCAGGGGGATCTAGATAGATTCTCACATTGGGCTGCTAAGTGGCAAGAACAGTGAGGTGAGATCAATGTTGGATAAATGGAAGGTTGATGCATTTTTTGGTAACAATCGTGACTTATACTATAATGGCTCTGTGTTAAGTGAATCCCTGTTGCGGAAAGGATCTTGGAGTTTTGGTGGATAACAAACTTAAAGGTAGCAAGCAGTGCCAGGTGGCAACAGCCAGAGCCAGCATGGTATGTCTTGTATAAGAGAGGTATGGTTCAAGGGAGGAAAATGTAATTCTCCCTCTACAAAGCATTGGTAAGGCCTCATTTGGATATGCAGTGCCAGGGCAGGCAGGACAAGCCACGAGCCAGCATGTATGTGTCTTGTTAAAGAGAGGTCTGGATCACGGGAGGAAGAATGTAATCTCCCTCTTACAGAAGAGCTTGGTAAGGCCTAATTTGGACTTGCGGGCCAGGCGCACAGACCCGAGCAGCATTGGTGTTGTCGTGTATAAAGAGAGGGATGGAATCAAGGGAGGAACCTGACTTCTCCTCTTTTTTCCCCCAAGCAAATACAGTATAGTACAGTACAGTACAGTATAGTACAGTATAGTACAGTATAGTAGAGTACAGTACAGTAGAGTACAGTATAGTATAGTACAGTATAGTACAGTATAGTACAGTACAGTACAGTACAGTACAGTATAGTATAGAACTGTATAGTACAGTACAGTAGAGTACAGTACAGTAGAGTACAGTACAGTATAGTACAGTAATTTGTAGTACAGTATAGTACAGTATTGTATAGTACACTACAGTATAGTATAGTACAGTACAGTATATTATAGTATAGTATATAGTTTAGTATAGTATAGTACAGTACAGTACAGTATAGTATATAGTATAGTACAGTATAGTACAGTACAGTATAGTATAGTATATAGTATAGTACAGTACAGTATAGCATATAGTATAGAACAGTACAGTATAGTACAGTATAGTATAGTACATTACAGTATAGTATGGTATATAGTATATTACAGTACAGTATAGTACAGTACAGTATAGTACAGTATAGTATAGTATAGTACAGTACAGTATAGTACAGTACAGTATAGTACAGTACAGTATAGTACAGTACAGTACAGTATAGTACAGTACAGTATAGTACAGTACAGTACAGTACAGTAGAGTACAGTATAGTACAGTACAGTATAATATAGTACAGTACAGTATAGTACAGTATAGTACAGTATAGTACAGTACAGTACAGTACAGTATAGTACATTATAGTACAGTAATTTGTAGTACAGTATAGTACAGTATAGTATTAATACAGTACAGTATAGTATAGTACAGTATAGTATAGTATTTGAGGTTGAATAAAGACATACGTCCATCCAGTCCAACCCATCTTGCAATATCCTCATTTCCTGCCTAACTGTTGATCCAGAGGAAGGCAAAAAAACCCACCAAATTTATGAAGGGGGAAAAATTCCTTCCTGACTCCAATTGGCAATCGGAAATTTCCCTGGATCAACTCTACTTTATGTATCAAAACTTGTAACATTCCTTGTTTGCAGAAACCTCTCTTTATATAAGACAATACCATGCTGGCTCTGGCTGTTGCCGCCTGGCACTGCATATTCCAAATGAGGCCTTACCAATGCTTTGTAAAGAGGGAGAATTACATTTTCCTCCCTTGAATCCATACCTCGCTTTATACAAGACAGTACCATGCTGGCTCTGGCTGTTGCCACCTGGCACTGCTTGCTACCTTTAAGTTTGTTATCCACCAAAACTCCAAGATCCCTTTCCGACACGGATTCACTTAACACAGAGCCATTTATAGTATAAGCAGTGTCCAAAATGCATCACCTTCCATTTCTCACGTGGTTAGACTGTCCAGGGCGGGTCTATGTACATCATTGGTAGGAATATAATTACGGTATAACGCACGGGATGTCGTGAAAAATTTTGGTTGCGGATACTTCATCCCGTTTGATTGAAATATCAAAATGTTGTCCTGTGTTCAGTGTTTACCAGACCTAAAACTAATTACTTTCCAATCAAGGTATGAAGCTTTGCCCCAACCCCGCATAGAATTATAGATTTCAGAGGGCAAAAGTTGTTTTGAGGGTTTAGTTGCCCTTTAAACGTCTGTGTGAATGTAACGTGAACAATATGGCGAATTCACCAGTCACCCTCCTTTTGAATCGTTATGGGTTGGAATGAATCCCTTTGTAACATTTAAAGATTCAGACCATTTTTTTTTCATGGCGGTAAGGGCCCTGTTCGCAAACATTACGATAATGTATTATTATCGTTAATTTACGATTGTTAATTTACGATTGTTAATGTGCGATAACGATAGTAAATCAACAATTGGAATTTAACGATCATTAAAACGATCGTTAAAGGCGCGGTATCGATTTACAATTAGGACCCTTAAGGACCCAATCATTTGGGATTGAAAACCCATCAATCAAACATATTGTGACCATTGTTGTAACCACTTCATTTCCGCCGCATATTGTCCTGCATCAGGATGAATTGTAATGGAAATTCTACCAGAGAATAGAACCAAGAGGTAAAGCTGGGTACACACAGTAACGATAAAGCCCCGATACCGTCGGATCCGACGGGATCGGGGCTTTATCGTTATGTGTGTGCGCTCGTTTCCCGAACGAGCGCGCAGCCACCGAACGATCGGGTCGGCCGAACGCTCGTTCGGGAAAGGCCGAAAATTTCCATCGGCCGCTCTAGACTCCCTATAGAGGAGTCTAGCGCGGCCGATGGAAACACACAGTCCCGAGCATTCTCCTTATGAAGTTCATAGGGACTGTGGGTATGCAGATCTTGCAGATCCTGTCTGTCATCTTTCAGAAATCTGTGCTGTGTGTACCCAGCTTTACTGTAATCTACTAACACGCTACGCTGATACCATCTTTTTGTCTTTTGTGTTTAAACAAATTTCAGGGGCGTGAACTAAGCAGAATGTTGAAGGGAAAACAAATCTCTTTATTGAACACTTTGATAGCGTTCGCGCGTGGTAGTAAATTCCAGCCAATTGCGTAATCTGCTCTGCCCAAATATCATTAAAAAAAAATTGGGAATGGCGTTTTTTATGACATCTCGCAATTGTAAAGTTAACTTACTAGTCTACAGTAACCATAACAAATGGTTTTCTTAACACACTTTACCAATCTGTAAGATCTTTCCAAGAAATGGCTATATCTCCCTATATAAATCTCCCTATATAAAGTATATATATCTCCCCATATAAGGTATATAGATCTCCCTATATAAAGTATATATATCTCCCTATATAAAGTATATATATCTCCCTATATAAAGTATATAGATCTCCCTATATAAAGTATATATATCTCCCCATATAAGGTATATAGATCTCCCTATATAAAGTATATATATCTCCCTATATAAAGTATATATATCTCCCTATATATAGTATATATATATATCTCCCTATATAAAGTATATATATATATATATATATATATATATATATATATACTTTTACAAGACAATACCATGCTGGCTCTGGCTGTTGCCGCCTGGCACTGCTTGCTACCTTTAAGTTTGTTATCCACCAAAACTCCAAGATCCCTTTCCAACAGGGATTCACTTAACACAGAGCCATTGATAGTATAAGTAGCACAAGGATTTTTAAGTCCAAAATGCATTACCTTCCATTTATCAACATTGAATCTCATCTGCCACTTAGCAGCCCAATGTGATAATCTATCTAGATCCCCCTGCAACGATTGCACATCCTCTGAAGTTTTTAATGGTCGACAAAGTTTTGTGTCGTCAGCAAACACAGAAACCTTGCTGACAATACCCACTTCCAAATCATTAATAAATAGATTAAATAGAAGCGGCCCCAACACAGAACCCTGTGGCCCCCACTTAACACCTTAGTCCATAATGATGAAGCCCCATTAACAACTACTCTCTATAATAATCTATAATATAATTTATCTATAATGTTTCCATGTTATTATTTTTAGGGGCTTGTTTATGTTTTTACATTGTTTTAAGCTGTTGTGTTCTGCTTATTAAAGTCATTTAATTGTTTTTGATTAATAAATGTCAATATGTTGTAATTAGTTTGTCTCCTTTGTCCGCGCCTCTCATTCCTCTGCGTAAGCTTGTGTTACTGTCAGTGATGGTTCCTCCGAAGGGCAGGAGCAGAGAGCAGAGCCAGACGCGAATGTAAAATCTAAAAAGAGTTCTAGAATTCCTGTCTGTTCAGTGGATGATTTGAATGGCTCGGTTAGATTTTACCTTTGAAACAAAACGTGAGAATTCCACGTCTGTTGGTCTATTGTCTGTCTGTCTGTTTAGTGTCTGTCAGGCAGGAATATCTGTAGGCGTTTAAAGGGGCCATTGGGGTTAGGGTGCCATAAGTGCTGATGCGCCAGGTGATGGATGGAAGCCTTACCCAGGAGATGTTGGTGATGAGGAGTTTGGATATTGGTAGAGTCCATTGGTTCTGGTACTAATAGGATCCAATTGGTGATTCTGTTTGATTGAAATTCTGTGGATCTGCGGTCCACGGCGCTCTCGAATTAACCATTATCATTGGTTTGGATGTGAAGGGGTTAAATGTAACATTTGGAATATTAAAGGTTAAAATTTTGGGGGGTTAAAACCTGCAATTCTAACATCGGTTTTTAATAGAAAGTATACGTTCGATATGGTCCGACTGAATCCTTCCACCAAACACCACGATTGGTTTAGGGTTTAATTGGTTTGTGGTAGGATTAGGTAAGGTTGGTTTGTGGTTGAATTGGTTAAGCCAAGGGGTGGATGTCTGTATTTTATTTCTTATATAGCGCTACATATCCCCCAGCGCTTTCCAATTATTTATTCCATTCCTGTCAGGCCCTGTCCCGAAGAGCTTACAATCTAATCACATTTATTGGACACATACAACCTATCAGTATGTCTTTATGATTGTGGAGGAAACCCACGCAAGCACGGGCAGAACATACAAACTCCTTGCAGACGTGTCCAAGGGTGGAATCGAACTCAGGACTTTAACGCTGCAAGGTGTCAGTCTAACCACCGAGCCACCGTGCTGCCCAAGGTTGGTTTGTGGTTGAATTGGTTTGGTCAAGGTTGGTTTATGATTGGATTGGGTTGATTTGATCTGTAGCCCCATAGAATTTGTGTGGTTCCAATAGTTCACTTGTATTATGACACTAAATAGGGGGTGTTGGTGAACTGAGCATGCTGGGAGTTGTGGACGTACAGCACAAGAGATAAACTAGCAGAGTGTTGCCGCCTGGCAGGGTGGGTATGACTTGGGGGTAGGAGGGATTGTGGGTAAAGGTTCCACTCCCATTCCATTTATCCCTCTTTTGTTTAATCTGTGTGCAGTGTTGTGATTGGCTGAGTGGCAATGTGATGCCCACAGTCAGGGCAGGAATCCCGCAGGGCTCCAGGGAAGGGGGGGGAGGCTGGTGGGTGTCATGTGCCGTCTGTGTCTCCCACCCAACACGCTCCTTACATCTGAATTAAACTAATATCCCTCCCACCCCCTTCCCTGGCTCCTTCTTTCTTCCCTCGCTGAGACCCTGTGAGTATCTTACGGAATGTTCCAAGTTACCAGGCTGGGGGTCCTATAGAGTAGGATTGTCATTCATTTCTATAGCGGCCCTCCAGTTACAGGATGGGGCCCACCTGCCGTCAGCACGCGATGGACCCCGGGGCACAGAGATTCTTTTGTTGCTTGGATTATAGATGAAGGTTTGAGTGATTGGATCCACCCCCACCGCTTCCTCCTCCCCTTCCAACTGTGTGAATGAAACCGAACAGCTGATGGACTGTGTGTGTGTGTGTGTGTGTGTGTGACCGGTCCCTGTGTGTATTAGTGTGACCTGGATGGATCCTGTCTCTCCGGTCCCCTGTGTGTATTAGTGTGACCTGGATGGATCCTGTCTCTCCGGTCCCTGTGTGTATTAGTGTGACCTGGATGGATCCTGTCTCTCCGGTCCCCTGTGTGTATTATTGTGACCTGGATGGATCCTGTCTCTCCGGTCCCCGTTTATTAAGGGTGCCTGGATGGATCCTGTCTCTCTCTCCGTTCCCTGTGTGTATTATTGTGACCTGGATGGATCCTGTCTCTCTCCGGTCCCTGTGTGGTATTAGTGTGACCTGGATGGATCCTGTTCTCTCCGTCCCCTGTGTGTATTATGTGACCTATGGATCCTGTCTCTCCGGTCCCCTGTGTGTATTGTGTGACCTGGTTGGATCCTGTCCTCTCCGTCCCCTGTGTGTATTATGTGACCTGGATGATCCTGTCTCTCCTCGGTCCCTGTGTGTATTATGTTGACCTGGATGGATCCTGTCTCTCCGGTCCCTGTGTGTATTAGTGTGACCTGGATGGATCCTGTCTCTCCGGTCCCTGTGTGTATTAGTGTGACCTGGATGGATCCCGTCTCTCCGGTCCCTGTGTGTATTAGTGTTACCTGGATGGATCCTGTCTCTCCGTCCCTGTGTGTATTAGGTGACCTGGATGGATCCGCCGTCGTCTCCCGGTCCCTGTGTGTATTAGTGTGACCTGGATGGATCCTGTCTCTCTCGGTCCTGTGTGTATTATTGTGACCTGGATGGATCCTGTCTCTCCGTTCCCCTGTGTGTATTAGTGTTGACCTGGGATCCTGTCTCCCGTCTCTCTCTCTCCGTGCCCTGTGTGTATTAGTGTGACCTGGATGGATCCCTTCTCTCCGGTCCCTGTGTGTATTAGTGTGACCTGGATGGATCCTGTCTCTCCGGTCCCTGTGTGTATTAGTGTGACCTGGATGGATCCTGTCTCTCCGGTCCCCTGTGTGTATTAGTGTGACCTGGATGGATCCTGTCTCTCCGGTCCCCTGTGTGTGATTATGTGTGACCTGGATGGATCCTGTCTCTCCGGGTCCCCTGTGTGTATTAGTTGTGACCTGGATGGATCCATGTCTCCTTCAATGCTTCTTCTGCCGGTCCTGTGTGTATTAGTGTGACCTGGATGGATCCGTCTCTCCGGTCCCTGTGTGTATTAGTGTGACCTGGATGGATCCTGTCCTCTCCTCTCTCTCTCGGTCCCTGTGTGTATTAGTGTGACCTGGATGGATCCTGTCTCTCCCGTCCCCTGTGTGTATTAGTGTGACCTGGATGGATCCTGTCTCTCCGTCCTCCTGTGTGTATTATGTGACCTGGATGGATCCTGTCTCTCTCGGTCCCCTGTGTGTTTAGTGTGACCTGGATGGATCCTGTCTCTCCGGTCCCTGTGTGTATATGTGTGACCTGGATGGATCCTGTCTCTCGGTCCCTGTGTGTATTAGTGTGACCTGGATGGATCCCTCGTCTCCGGTCCCTGTGTGTATTGTGTGACCTGGATGGATCCTGTCTCTCCCGGTCCCTGTGTGTATTAGTGTGACCTGGATGGATCCCGTCTCTCCGGTCCCTGTGTGTATAGTGTGACCTGGATGGATCCAGTCTCTCTCCGGTCCCTGTGTGTATTAGTGTGACCTGGATGGATCCAGTCTCTCCGTCCCGTGTGTTTAGTGTGACCTGGATGGATCCGTCTCTCCGGTCCCTGTGTGTATTATGTTGACCTGGATGGATCCGTCTCTCCGGTCCCTGTGTGTATTAGTGTGACCTGGATGGATCCTCTCTCCGGTCCCTGTGTGTATTAGTGTGACCTGGATGGATCCGTCTCTCCGGTCCCTGTGTGTATTAGTGTGACCTGGATGGATCCTCTCTCTCTCCGGTCCCTCCCTGTGTTATTAGTGTGACCTGGATGGATCCGTCTCTCTCTCTCCGGTCCCTGTGTGTATTAGTGTGACCTGGATGGATCCGTCTCTCCGGTCCCTGTGTGTATTAGTGACCTGGATGGATCCGTCTCTCCGGTCCCCTGTGGTATTAGTGTGACCTGGATGGATCCGTCTCTCCGGTCCCCTGTGTGTATTAGTGTGACCTGGATGGATCCTTCTCCTTCGGTCCCTGTGTGTATTATGTGACCTGGATGGATCCTGTCTCTCCTCCTCCGCCCCTGTGTGTATTAGTGTGACCTGGATGGATCCTGTCTCTCTCCGGTCCCTGTTGTATTAGTGTGACCTTGATGGATCCTGTCTCTCCGGTCCCTGTGTGTATTAGTGTGACCTGGATGATCCTGTCCTCTCTCCGTCCCCTGTGTGTATTAGTGTGACCTGGATGGATCCTGTCTCTCTCCGGTCCTGTGTGTATTAGTGTGACCTGGATGGATCCTGTCTCTCCGGTCCCTGTGTGTATTAGTGTGACCTGGATGGATCCTGTCTCTCCGGTCCCCTGTGTGTATTAGTGTGACCTGGATGGATCCTAGTCTCTCCGGTCCCTGTGTGTATTAGTGTGACCTGGATGGATCCTGTCTCTCCGGTCCCTGTGTGTATTAGTGTGACCTGGATGGATCCGTCTCTCTCTCCGTCCCTGTGTGTATTAGTGTGACCTGGATGGATCCTGTCCTCTCCGGTCCCCTGTGTGTATTAGTGTGACCTGGATGGATCCTGTCTCTTCTCTCCGGTCCTCCCTGTGTGTGTATTAGTGTGACCTGGATGGATCCGTCTCCTTCCGTTCCCCTGTGTGTATTAGTGTGACCTGGATGGATCCTTTCTTCTCCGGTCCCTGTGTGTATTAGTGTGACCTGGATGGATCCGTCTCTCTCCGGTCCCTGTGTGTATAGTGTGACCTGGATGGATCCGTCTCTCCGGTCCCTGTTGTGTATTAGTGTGACCTGGATGGATCCGCGCTCTCTCGCGGTCCCTGTGTGTATTAGTGTGCCTGGATGGATCCTGTCTCTCCGGTCCCTGTGTGTATTAGTGTGACCTGGATGGATCCTGTCTCTCCGGTCCCTGTGTGTATTAGTGTGACCTGGATGGATCCCGTCTCTCCGGTCCCTGTGTGTATTAGTGTGACCTGGATGGATCCTGTCTCTCCGGTCCCTGTGTATTAGTGTGACCTGGATGGATCCTGTCTCTCCGGTCCCCTGTGTGTATTAGTGTGACCTGATGGATCCTGTCCTCTCGGTCGCTCCCTGTGTGTATTAGTGTGACCTGGATGGATCCTGTCTCTCCGGTCCCCTGTGTGTATTAGTGTGACCTGGATGGATCCTGTCTCTCCGGTCCCCTTGTGTGTATTAGTGTGACCTGGATGGATCCTGTCTCTCCGGTCCCTGTGTGTATTAGTGTGACCTGGATGGGATGCTCCCTTCTCCGTCCCTGTGGTTATTTAGTGTGACCTGGATGGATCCTGTCTCTCCGGTCCCTGTGTGTATTAGTGTGACCTGGATGATCCTGTCTCTCCGGTCCCTGTGTGTATTAGTGTGACCTGGATGGATCCTGTCTCTCTCGGTCCCTGTGTGTATTAGTGTGACCTGGATGGATCCGTCTCTCCGTCCCTGTGTGTATTAGTGTGACCTGGATGGATACTGTCTCTCCTCCGGTCCCTGTGTGTATTAGTGTGACCTGGATGGATCGTCTCTCTCCGGTCCCTGTGTGTATTAGTGTGACCTGGATGGATCCTGTCTCTCCGGTCCCTGTGTGTATTAGTGTGACCTGGATGGATCCTGTCTCTCCGGTCCCTGTGTGTATTAGTGTGACCTGGATGGATCCATCTCTCCGGTCCCTGTGTGTATTAGTGTGACCTGGATGGATCCCGTCTCTCCGGTCCCTGTGTGTTATTAGTGTGACTGCCTGGATGGATCCCTGTCTCTCCGTCCCTGTGTGTATTAGTGTGACCTGGATGGACCGTCTCTCCGGTCCCTGTGTGTATTAGTGTGACCTGGATGGATCCGTCTCTCCGGTCCCTGTGTGTATTAGTGTGACCTGGATGGATCCGTCTCTCCGGTCCCTGTGTGTATAGTGTGACCTGGATGGATCCCTGTCTCTCCGGTCCCTGTGTGTATTAGATGTGACCTGGATGGATCCTGTCTCTTCTCCGGGTCCCTGTGTGTTATTAGTGTGACCTGGATGGATCCTGTCTCTCTCCGGTCCCTGTGTTATTAGTGTGACCTGGATGGATCCTGTCTCTCTCCGGTCCCCTGTGTGTATAGTGTGACCTGGATGGATCCTGTATCTCCCGTCGGCCCTGTGTGTATTAGTGTGACCTGGATGGATCCTTCCGTCTCTCCGGTCCCTGTGTGTATTAGGTGACCTGGATGGATCCGTCTCTCCGGTCCCTGTGTGTATTAGTGTGACCTGGATGGATCCTGTCTCTCTCGGTCCCTGTGTGTATTAGTGTGACCTGGATGGATCCTGTCTCTCCGGTCCCTGTGTGTATTAGTGTGACCTGGATGGATCCTGTCTCTCCGGTCCCCTGTGTGTATTAGTGTGACCTGGATGGATCCTGTCTCTCCGGTCCCCTGTGTGTATTAGTGTGACCTGGATGTCTCCGTCTCTCCTGGTCCCTGTGTGTATTGGTGACCTGGATGGATCCGTCTCTCCGGTCCCCTGTGTGTATTAGTGTGACCTGGATGGATCCTGGCTCTCTCTCCCGGTCCCTGTGTGTATTAGTGTGACCTGGATGGATCCGCCTCTCTCCGGTCCCTGTTGTGTATTAGTGTGACCTGGATGGATCCTGTCTCTTCCGTTCCCCTGTGTGTGATTCGTGTGGACCTGGATGGATCCTGTCTCTCCGGTCCCTGTGTGTATTAGTGTGACCTGGATGGATCCTTCTTCCGGTCCCTGTGTGTATTAGTGTGACCTGGATGGATCCGTCTCTCCGGTCCCTGTGTGTATTAGTGTGACCTGGATGGATCCGTCGCTCTCCGGTCCCTGTGTGTATTAGTGTGACCTGGATGATTCCGTCTCTCCGGTCCCTGTGTGTATTAGTGTACCTGGATGGATCCCGTCTCTCCGGTCCCTGTGTGTATTAGTGTGACCTGATGGTCCCGTCTTCTCCGGTCCCTGTGTGTATTAGTGGTCCTGGATGGATCCCGTCTCTCCGGTCCCTGTGTGTATTAGTGTGACCTGGATGGATCCCGTCTCTCCGTGTCCCTTGTGTGTATTAGTGTGACCTGGATGGACCCGTCTCTCTGGTCCCCTGTGTGTATTAGTGTGACCTGGATGGATCCCGTCTCTCCGGTCCCTGTGTGTATTAGTGTGACCTGGATGGCTCCCGTCTCTCCGGTCCCTGTGTGTATTAGTGTTACCTGGATGGATCCCGTCTCTCCGGTCCCTGTGTGTATTAGTGTGACCTGGATGGATCCCGTCTCTCCGGTCCCTGTGTGTATTAGTGTGACCTGGATGGATTCTGTCTCTCCGGTCCCTGTGTGTATTAGTGTTGACCTGGATGGATGCCGGTCTCTCCGGGTCCCCTGTGTGTATTAGTGTGACTGATGGATCCTGTCTCTCCGTCCCTGTGTTATTATGTGACCTGGATGATCCTGTCTCTTCTCCGGTCCCTGTGTGTATATAGTGTGACCTGGATGATCCCGTCTCTCTCGCGTCCCCTGTGTGTATTAGTGTGACCTGGATGGATCCGTCTCTCCGGTCCCTGTGTGTGATTAGTGTGACCTGGATGGATCCATCTCTCCGGTCCCTGTTTGTATAAGTGTGACCTGGATGGATCCCTGTCTCTCTCGTCCCTGTGTGTATTAGTGTGACCTGGATGGATCCTGTCTGCTCCGGTCCCTGTGTGTATAGTGTGACCTGGATGGATCCATGTCCCTCTCTCTCTCTCGGTCCCTGTGTGTATTAGTGTGACCTGGATGGATCCTGTCTCTCCGGTCCCCTGTGTGTATTATGTGTGACCTGGATGGATCCTGTCTCTCCGGTCCCTGTGTGTATTAGGTGAACCTGGATGGATCCTCGTCTCTCCGGTCCCTGTGTGTATTATGTGACCTGGATGGATCCTTCTCTCTTCCCCGGTCCCTGTGTGTATTATTGTGACCTGGATGGATCCTTCTCCTCCGGTCCCCTTGTGATTAGTGTGACCTGGAATGGATCCGTCTCTCGGTCCCTGTGTGTATTAGTGTGACCTGGATGGATCCAGTCTCTCCGGTCCCTGTGTGTATTAGTGTGACCTGGATGGATCCCTTCTCTCCGGTCCCTGTGTGTATTAGTGTGACCTGGATGGATCCAGTCTCTCCGGTCCCTGTGTGTATTAGTGTGACCTGGATGGATCCGTCTCTCCTTCCGTCCCTGTGTGTATTAGTGTGACCTGGATGGAATCCTGTCCTCTCCGGTCCCTGTGTGTAATTAGTGTGGACCTGGATGGATCCTGTCCTCTCCCGGTCCCCTGTGTGTATTATGTGACCTGGATGGATCCGTCTCTCCGGTCCCTGTGTGTATTATTGTGACCTGGATGGATCCTGTCTCTCTCTCCCCTCCTGTGTGTATTAGTGGACCTGGATGGATCCTTGTTCTCCGGTCCCTGTGTGTATTATGTTGACCTGGATGGATCCTGTCTCTCTCGGTCCCTGTGTGTATTAGTGTGACCTGGATGGATCCAGTCTCCTCTCCCGGTCCCCTGTGTGTATTAGTGTGACCTGGATGGATCCGCGTCTCTCTCTCCGGTCCTGTGTGTATTAGTGTGACCTGGATGGATCCAGTCTCTCCGGTCCCTGTGTGTATTATGTGACCTGGATGGATCCGCGTCTCTCGGTCCCTTTGTGTGTATTAGTGTGACCTGGATGGATCCTGTCTCTCCGTCCCCTGTGTGTATTAGTGTGACCTGGATGGATCCGTCTCCTTCTCCGGTCCTCTGTGTATTAGTGTGACCTGGATGGATCTGTCTCTCCGTCCCCTGTGTGTATTAGTGTGACCTGGATGGATCCTGTCTCTCCGGTCCCTGTGTGTATTAGTGTGACCTGGATGGATCCTGTCTCTCTGGTCCCTGTGTGTATTGTGTGACCTGGATTGGATCCCGTCTCTCCGGTCCCCTGTGTGTATTAGTGTGACCTGGATGATCCTTCTCTCCGTCTCCTGTGTGTATTATTGTGACCTGGATGGATCCTGTCTCCTCCTCCGGTCCCTGGTGGTATTAGTGTGACCTGGATGGATCCCGTCTCTTCCGGTCCCTGTGTGTATTAGTTTGACCTGGATGGATCCGTCTCTCTCTCCGGTCCCTGTGTGTATTAGTGTGACCTGGATGGATCCGTCTCTCCGGTCCCGTGTGTATTAGTGTGACCTGGATGGATCCCGTCTCTCCGGTCCCTGTGTGATTAGTGTGACCTGGATGGATCCCGTCTCTCTCCCGGTCCCTGCTGTGTATTATGTGACCTGGATGGATCCTGTCTCTCTCCGGCCCCCTGTGTGTATTAGTGTGACCTGGATGGATCCTGTCTTCGTCTCCGGTCCCTGTGTGTATTAGTGTGACCTGGATGGATCCTGTCTCTCCCGGTCCCGGTGTGGTGTATTAGTGTGACCTGGAGGGATCTGCTCTCCGGTCCCCTTGTGTTTATTGTGTTACCTTGGAATGGATCCATTCTCTCCGGTCCCTGTGTGTATTAGTGTGACTGGATGGATCCTCCTCTCTCCGTCCCCTGTGTATTAGTGTGACCTGGATGGATCCCGTCTCTCCGTCCCCTGTGTGTATTAGTGTGACCTGGATGGATCCTGTCTCTCCGGTCCCTGTGTGTATTAGTGTGACCTGGATGGATCCCGTCTCTCCGGTCCCCGTGTGTATTAGTGTGACCTGGATGGATCCCGTCTCTCCGGTCCCCTGTGTGTATTAGTGTGACCTGGATGGATCCGTCTCTCCGGTCCCCTGTGTGTATTAGTGTGACCTGGATGGATCCCGTCTCTCCGTCGTCCCTGTGTGTATTAGTGTGACCTGGATGGATCCCGTCTCTCCGGTCCCCTGTGTGTATTAGTGTGACCTGATGGATCCTTGTCTCTCCGGTCCCTGTGTGTATTAGTGTGACCTGGATGGATCCCGTCTCTCCGGTCCCTGTGTGTATTAGTGTGACCTGGATGGATCCCGTCTCTCCGGTCCCTGTGTGTATTAGTGTGACCTGGATGGATCCGTCTCTCTCCTCCAGGTCCCTGTGTGTCATTAGTGTGACCTGGATGGATCCCGTTCTCTCTCGGTCCCTGTGTGTATTAGTGTGACCTGGATGGATCCCGTCTCCCTGGTCCCTGTGTGTATTAGTGTGACCTGGATGGATCCCGTCTCTCCGGTCCCTGTGTGTATTAGTGTGACCTGGATGGATCCCGTCTCCTCCGGTCCCTGTGTGTATTAGTGTGACCTGGATGGATCCCGTCTCTCCGGTCCCTGTGTGTATTAGTGTGACCTGGATGGATCCAGTCTCTCCGGTCCCCTGTGTGTATTAGTGTGACCTGGATGGATCCTGTCTCTCCGGTCCCTGTGTGTATTAGTGTGACCTGGATGGATCCTGTCTCTTCCCGGTCCCTGTGTGTTTATTAGTGTGACCTGGATGGATCCCGTCTCTCCGGTCCCTGTGTGTATTATGGACCTGGATGGATCGCTGTCTCTCTCCGGTCCCTGTGTGTATTGTGTGACCTGGATGGATCCGTCTCCTCCCGTCCCTGTGTGTATTAGTGTGACCTGGATGGATCCCGTCGTCTCTCCGGTCCCTGTGTGTATTAGTGTGACCTGGATGATCCCGTCTCTCTCCGGTCCCGTGTGTATTAGTGTGACCTGGATGGATCCCGTCTCTCCGGTCCCTGTGTGTATTAGTGTGACCTGGATGGATCCCGTCTCTCCCGGCCCCTGTGTGTATTAGTGTGACCTGGTATGGATCCCGTCTCTCCGCTCCGGTCCCTGTGTGTATTAGTGTGACCTGGATGGATCCGTCATCTCTCTCCGGTCCCTGTGTGTATTAGTGTGACCTGAAGGATCCCGTCTCTCCGGTCCCTGTGTGTATTAGTGGACCTGTGGATCCTTCCGGTCTCTCCGGTCCCTGTGTGTATTAGTGTGACTTGATGGATCCTGTCTCTCCGGTCCCTGTGTGTATATAGTGTGACCTGGATGGATCCTGTCTCTTCTCCGGTCCCTGTGTGTATTAGTGTGACCTGGATGGATCCTGTGCTCTCTCTCGGTCCCTGTGTGTATTAGTGTGACCTGGATGGATCCGTCTCTCTCCGGTCCCTGTGTGTATTAGTGTGACCTGGATGGATCCGTCTCTCCTCGCCTGTGTGTATTAGTGTGACTGGATGGATCTCTTCCGTCTCTCCGGTCCCCTGTGTGTATTAGTGTGACCTGGATGGATCCCGTCTCTCCGGTCCCTGTGTGTATTAGTGTGACCTGGATGGATCTGTCTCTCCGTCCCTGTGTGTATTAGTGTGACCTGGATGGATCCTGTCTCTCCGTCCTCTTGTGCCTCTCTCTCCCGTCCCCTGTGTGTATTAGTGTGACCTGGATGGATCCTGTCTCTCTCCCGGTCCCCTGTGTGTATTGTGTTGACCTGGAGGATCACTGTCTCTCTTCCGGTCCCTGTGTGTATTAGTGTGACCTGGATGGATCGTCCTCCTCTCTCCGGTCCCGTGTGTATTAGTGTGACCTGGATGGATCCGTCCCTCTCCGGTCCCTGTGTGTATTAGTGTGACCTGGATGGATCCTTCTCTCCGGTCCCATGTGTGTATTAGTGTGACCTGGATGGATCCTGTCTCTCTCTGTCCTCCTCTCTCCGGTCCCTGTGTGTATTAGTGTGACGTCTGGATGGTATCCGTTCTCTCCGGGGGTCCGGTCCCTGTGTGTATTAGTGTGACCTGGATGGATCCGTCTCTCGTCCCCGTCCCTGTGTGTATTGTGTGACCTGGATGGATCCCCTCTCTCCTCGTCCTCGTCTCGCTCCTGTTGTGTTTAGTGTGAACCTGGATGGATCCCTGTCTCCGGTCCCTGTGTGTATTAGTGTGACCTGGATGGATCCTGTCTCTCCCGGTCCCTGTGTGTATTAGTGTGACCGGATGGATCCTCGTCTCTCCGGTCCCTGTGTGTATTAGTGTGACCTGGATCGTCCTCTCTCCGTCTCCGTCCCTGTGTGTATTAGTGTGACCTGGATGGATCCTGTCTCTCCGGTCCCTGTGTGTATTATTGTGACCTGGATGGATCCTGTCCTCCGGTCCCTGTGTTGTATTAGTGTGACCTGGATGGATCCTGTCTCTTCCGGTCCCTGTGTGTTTAGTGTGACCTGGATGGATCCCGTCTCTCCGGTCCCTGTGTGTATTAGTGTGAACCTGGATGGATCCGTTCTCTCCGGTCCCTGTGTGTATTAGTGTGACCTGGATGGATCCCTCTCTCTCCGGTCCCTGTGTGTATTAGTGGACCTGGATGGATCTGTCCTGCTCCGGTCCGTCCCTGTGTGTATTAGTGTGACCTGGATGGATCCCGTCTCTCCGGTCCGCGTCGTCCCGTGTGTGTATTAGTGTGACCTGGATGGATCCTGTCTCTCCGGTCCCTGTGTGTATTAGTGTGACCTGGATGGATCCCTGTCTCTATCCGGTCCCTGTGTGTATTAGTGTGACCTGGATGGATCTCTGTCTCTCCTGTCCGGTCCTGTGTGTATTAGTGTGACCTGGATGGATCCTGTCTCTCTCTCGGTCCCTGTGTGTATTAGTGTGACCTTGGATGGATTCCGTCTCTCCGGTCCCTGTGTGTATTAGTGTGACCTGGATGGATCCATGTCTCTCCGGTCCCTGTGTGTATTAGTTGTGACCTGGATGGATCCTTCTCTCCGGTCCCTGTGTGTGTAGTGTGACCTGATGGATCCTGTCTCTCCGGTCTCTGTCATAGTTGCTGGTGATCCTTCTCTCCGTCCTTGTTATTGTGTGACCTGGATGGATCCCTGTCTCTCGCGGTCCCGTGTGTATTAGTGTGCCTGGATGATCCCGGTCTCTCCGTGTCCCTGTGTGTATTAGTGTGACCTGGATGGATCCTGTCTCTCCGGTCCTCCTGTTGTATTAGTGTGACCTGGATGGATCCTGTCTCTCTCCGGTCCCTGTGTGTATTAGTTGTGACCTGGATGGATCCGCTCTCTTCGCGGTCCCTGTGTGTATTAGTGTGACCTGGATGGATCCTGTCTCTCCGGTCCCTGTGTATTGTGGATCTGGAGTACCGTGCTCTCCGGTCCGTGTGTATTAGTGTGACCTGGATGGATCCTTCTCTCTCCGGTCCCTGTTGTATTAGTGTGACCTGGATGGATCCTGTCTCTCCGTCCCTGTGTGTATTAGTGTGACCTGGATGGATCCTGTCTCTCTCCGGTCCCTGTGTGTATAGTGTGACCTGGATGGATCCGTCTCTCCGGTCCCTGTGTGTATTAGTGTGACCTGGATGGATCCTCGTCTCTCCGGTCCCTGTGTGTATTAGTGTGACCTGGATGGATCCTCGTCTCTCTCTCCGGTCCCTGTGTGTATTAGTGTGACCTGGATGGATCCGTCTCCTCTCTCTCCGGTCCCTGTGTGTATTAGTGTGACCTGGATGGATCCTGTCTCTCTCGGTCCCCTGTGTGTATTAGTGTTGACCTGGATGGATCCTGTCTCTCTCGGTCCCTGTGTGTATTAGTGTGACCTGGATGGATCCCGTCTCTCTCCGGTCCCTGTGTGTATTAGTGTGACCTGGATGGATCCTGTCTCTCCGGTCCCCTGTGTGTATTAGGTGTGTGACCTGGATGGATCCGTCTCTCCGGTCCCTGTGTTATTAGTGTGACCTGTGGATGTCCTGTCTCTCCGGTCCCCTGTGTGTATTGTGTGACCTGGATGGATCTGTCTCTTCTCTCGGTCCCTGTGTGTATTAGTGTGACCTGGTATGGATCCTGTCTCTCCGGTCCCTGTGTGTATTAGTGTGACCTGGATGGATCGTCTCTCCGGTCCCTGTGTGTATTAGTGTGACCTGGATGGATCCCTGTCTCCTGCGTCCCTGTGTGTATTAGTGTGACGCGGATGGATCTGTCTCTCCGGTCCCTGTGTGTATTAGTGGGACCTGGATGGACCGTCTCCCTTCTCCGTCCCTGTGTGATTGTGTGACCTGGATGGATCCGTCTCTCCGTCCCTGTGTGTATTAGTGTGACCTGGATGGGATCCCGGTCTCTCTGCTCTCCGGTCCCTGTGTGTATTAGTGTGACCTGGATGGATCCTCCTCTCCGGTCCCTGTTGTTATTAGTGTGACCTGGATGGATCCGTCTCTCCGGTCCCTGTGTGTATTAGTGTGACCTGGATGGATCCGTCTCTCCGGTCCCTGTGTGTATTAGTGTGACCTGGATGGATCCTGTCCTCTCCGGTCCCTGTGTGTATTAGTGTGACCTGGATGTATCCGTCCTCTCCGTCCCGGTCCCTGTGTGTATTAGTGTGACCTGGATGGATCTCTTCTCTCCGGTCCCTGTGTGTATTAGTGTGACCTGGATGGATCCTGTCTCTCCGTCCCTGTGTGTATTAGTGTGACCTGGATGGATCCAGTCTCTCCGGTCCCTGTGTGTATTAGTGTGACCTGGATGGAACCCGTCTCTCCGGTCCCCTGTGTGTATTAGTGTGACCTGGATGGATCCCGTCTCTCCGTCGGCCTGGTGTGTATTAGTGTGACCTGGATGAATCCGTCCTCTCCGTCCCTGTGTGTATTAGTGTGACCTGGATGGATCCGTCTCTCCGGTCTCCTGTGTTTAGTAGTGTGACCTGGATGGATCCTGTCTCTCCGGTCGCCTGTGTGTATTAGTGTGACCTGGATGGATCCGTCCTCTCTCTCCGGTCCCGTGTTGTATTAGTGTGACCTGGATGGATCCGTCTCTCCGGTCCCGCTGTGTATTAGTGTGACCTGGATGGATCCTGTCTCTCTCCGGTCCCTGTGTGTATTAGTGTGACCTGGATGGATCCTTTCTCTCTCCGGTCCCTGTGTGTATAGTGTGATGGATGGATCCTGTCTCTCCGGTCCCTGTGTGTATTAGTGTGACCTGGATGGATCCCGTCTCTCCGGTCCCCTGTGTGTGTATTATGTGACCTGGATGGATCCCGTCTCTCCGGTCCCTGTGTGTTATTAGTGTGACCTGGATGGATCCCGTCTCTCCGGTCCCGTGTGTATTAGTGTGACCTGATGGATCCTGTCTCTCTCGTTCCCTGTGTGTATTAGTGTGACCTGGATGGATCCGGTCTCTCCGGTCCCTGTGTGTATTAGTGTGACCTGGATGGATCCCGTCTCCCGGTCCCCTGTGGTATTAGTGTGACCTGGATGGATCCCGTCTCTCTCCGGTCCCTGTGTGTATTAGTGTGACCTGGATGATCCCGTCTCTCCGGTCCCTGTGTGTATTAGTGTGACCTGGATGGATCCCGTCTCTCCGGTCCCTGTTGTGTAACTTAGTGTGACCTGGATGGATCCGTCTCTCTCGTCCCTGTGTGTATTAGGGTGACTGGATGGATCCCGTCTCTCTGTCCGGTCCCTGTGTGTATTAGTGTGACCTGGATGGATCCCGGTCTCTCCGGTCCCCTGTGTGTATTAGTGTGACCTGGATGGATCCGTCTCTCTCCGGTCCCTGTGTGTATTAGTGTGACCTGGATGGATCCGTCTCTCCGGTCCCTGTGTGTATTATTGTGACCTGGATGGATCCTGTCTCTCCGGTCCCCTGTGTGTTTAGTTGACCTGGATGGATCCGTCTCTCCGGTCCCTGTGTGTATTAGTGTGACCTGGATGGATCCGTCTCTCTCCGGTCCTGTGTGTATTAGTGTGACCTGGATGGATCCGTCTCTCTGGTCCCTGTGTGTATTAGTGTGACCTGGATGGATCCGTCTCTCCGGTCTGTGTGTTATGTGTGACCTGGATGGATCCCTCTCGCTCTTCCGGTCCCTGTGTGTATTAGTGTGACCTGGATGGATCCTGTCTCTCCGGTCCCGTGTGTATTAGTGTGACCTGGATGGATCCTGTCTCTCTCCGGTCCCTGGTGTTTATTAGTGTGACCTGGATGGATCCCGTCTCTCCGGTCCCTGTGTGTATTAGTGTGACCTGGATGGATCCAGTCCGTCTCTCCGGTCCCTGTGTATTAGTGTGACCTGGATGGATCCGTCTCTGTCTCTCGGTCCCGTCTCTCCGTCCCTGTGTGTATTAGTGTGACCTGATGGATCCGTCTCTCCGTCCCTGTGTGTATTGTGTGACCTGGATGATCCGTCTCTCCGGTCCTCTGTGTGTATTAGTGTGACCTGGATGGTCCGTCTCTCTCGCGTCCCTGTGTGTATTAGTGTGACCTGGATGGATCCTGTCTCTCCGGTCCCGTGTGTATTAGTGTGACCTGGATGGATCCGTCTCTCCGGTCCCGTGTGTATTAGTGTGACCTGGATGATCCGTCTCCTCTCTCCGGTCCCTGTGTGTATTAGTGTGACCTGGATGGATCCGTCTCTCCGGTCCTGTGTGTATTAGTGTGACCTGGATGGATCCCGTCTCTCGCGGTCCCTGTGTGTATTAGTGTGACCTGGATGGATCCCTGTCTCTCGTCTCGTCTCCGCGTCCCTGTGTGTATTAGTGTGACCTGGATGGATCCGTCTCTCCGGTCCCTGTGTGTATTAGTGTGACCTGGATGGATCCCGTCTCTCCGGGTCCCTGTGTGTATTAGTGTGACCTGGATGGATCCGTCTCTCCGTCCCCTGTTGTATTAGTGTGACCTGATTGGATCCCGTCTCTCCGGTCCCTGTGTGATTAGTGTGACCTGGATGGATCCGTCTCTCCGGTCCCTGTGTGTATTAGTTGACCTGGATGGATCCGTCTCTCCGGTTCCTGTGTGTATTAGTGTGACCTGGATGGATCTGCGTCTCTCCCGGTCCCTGTTGTGATTATTGTGACGCGTGATGGATCCCGTCTCTCTCTCGGTCCCTGTGTGTATTAGTGTGACCTGGATGGATCCCGTCTCTCCGGTCCCTGTGTGTATTAGTGTACCTGGATGGATCCGTCTCTCCGTCCCTTGTGTATTATGTGACCGGGATGGATCCTGTCTCTCCGTCCCTGTGTGTATTAGTGTGACCTGGATGGATCCCGTCTCTCGGGTCCCTGTGTGTATTAGTGTGACTGGATGGATCCTGTCTCTCTCCCGGTCCCCCTGTGTGTATTAGTGTGACCTGGATGGATCCGTTCTCTCGGTCCCTGTGTTTATTAGTGTACCTGGATGGATCGCTCTCTCCGGTCCTGTGTGTATTATGTGACCTGGATGGATCCAGTCTCTCCGTCCCTGTGTGTATATGTGTGACCTGGATGGATCCTCGTCTCTCCGGTCCCTGTGTTATTAGTGTGACCTGGATGGATCCAGTCTCTCCGGTCCTCTGTGTGTATTAGTGTGACCTGGATGGATCCTGTCTCTTCCGGTCCCTGTGTGTATTAGTGTGGACCTGGATGGATCGGCGTCTCTCGGTCCCTGGTGTATTAGTGTGACCTGGATGGATCCGTCTCTCCGTCCCTGTGTGTATTAGTGTGACCTGGATGGATCCGTCTCTCCGTCCCTGTGTGTTAGTGTGACCTGGATGGATCCCGTCTCTCCGTCCTGTTGTGTATAGTGTGACCTGGATGGATCCGTCTCCCGGTCCCTGTGTGTATTAGTGTGACCTGGATGGATCCCGTCTCTCTCGTCCCTGTGTGTATTAGTGGTACCTGGATGGATCCTCTCTCCGGTCGCCTGTGTGTATTAGTGTGACCTGGATGGATCCGTCTCTCCGGTCCCTGTGTGTATTAGTGTGACCTGGATGTGCCCGGTCTCTCCGTCCTGTGTGTATTAGTGTGACCTGGAGGATCCGTCTCTCCGGTCCCTGTGTGTATTAGTGTGACCTGGATGGATCCGTCTCTCCGGTCCCTGTGTGTATTAGTGTGACCTGGATGGTCCCGTCTCTCGGTCCCTGGGTGTTTGTGTGACCTGGATGGATCCCTGTCTCTCCGGTCCCTGTGTGTATTAGTGTGACCTGGATGATCCTGTCTCTCTCCGTCCCTGTGTGTATTAGTGTGACCTGGAATGGATCCCCTCTCCGGTCCTGTGTGTATTAGTGTGACCTGGATGGATCCCTTCTCTCCGGTCCCTGTGTGTATTAGTTGACCTGGATGGATCCTGTCTCTCCGGTCCCTGTGTGTATTAGTGTGACCTGGATGGATCCTGTCTCTCCTCGGTCCTGTGTGTATTAGTGTGACTGGTGGATCGCCGTCTCTCCGGTCCCTTTGTGTATTAGTGTGACCTGGATGGATCCCGTCTCCTCCGGTCCCTGTGTGTATTAGTGTGACCTGGATGGATCCGTCTCTCGCGGTCCCTGTGTGTATTAGTGTACCTGGATGGATCCTTCTCCGGTCCCTGTGTGTATTAGTGTGACCTGGATGGATCCCGTTCTCTCCGGTCCCTCGTCTGTGTGTATTAGTGTGACCTGGATGGATCCTGTCTCTCTCCGGTCCCCTGTGTGTATTAGTGTGACCTGGATGGATCCTGCGTTCTCTCCTGGTCCCTGTGTGTATTGTGTGACCTGGATGGATCCTGTCTCTCCGGTCCCTGTTGTATTAGTGTGACCTGGATGGATCCTGTCTCTCCGGTCCGGCTGTGTTATTAGTGTGACCTGGATGGATCCGTCTCTCGGTCCCTGTGTGTATTAGTGGTGACCTGGATGGATCCGTCTCTCCGGTCCCTGTGTGTATTAGTGTGACCTGGATGGATCCTCTCTCTCCGGTCCCTGTGTGTATTAGTGTGACCTGGATGGATCCGTCTCTCCCGGTCCCTGTGTGTATTAGTGTGACCTGGATGGATCCGTCTCTCCGGTCCCTGTGTGTATTAGTGTGACCTGGATGGATCCCTTTCTCTCCGGTCCCTGTGTGTATTAGTGTGACTGGATGGATCCCGTCTCTCCGGTCCCTTGTGTATTAGTGTGACCTGGATGGATCCCTGTCTCTCCCTCCGCGGTCCCTGTGTGTATTAGTGTGACCTGGATGGATCCTGTCTCTCCGGTCCTGTGTGTATTAGTGTGACCTGGATGGATCCGCGTCTCTCCGGTCCCTGTGTGTATTAGTGTGACCTGGATGGATCCTGTCTCTCCCGTCCCTGTGTGTATTAGTGTGACCTGGATGGTCCGTCCTCTCTCTCGGTCCCTGTGTGTATTAGTGTGACCTGGATGGATCCTGTCTCTCTTCCCCTGTGTGTATTAGTGTGACCTGGATGGATCCGTCTCTCCATCGGTCCCTGTGTGTATTAGTGTGACCTGGATGGATCCGTCTCTCCGGTCCCTGTGTGTATTAGTGTGACCTGGATGGATCCCGTCTCTCGGTCCCGGTGTGTATTAGTGTGACCTGGATGGTTCCGCTGTCTCTCCGGTCCCTGTGTGTATTAGTGTGACCTGGATGGATCCTGTCTCTCCGGTCCCTGTGGTATTGTGTGACCTGATGGATCCTGTCTCTCCGGTCCCTGTGTGTATTAGTGTGACGCTGGATGGATCCCGTCTCTCCGGTCCCGTGTGTGTATTAGTGTGACCTGGATGGATCCGTCTCCCGGTCCCTGTGTGTATTAGTGTGACCTGGATGGATTTCCCTGTTGTGTATTCCGTGGCTCTCCGGTCCCTGTGTGTATTAGTGTGACCTGGATGGATCCTGTCTCTCCGGTCCCCTGTGTGATTAGTGTGACCTGGATGGATCCTGTCTCTCCGGTCCCTGTGTGTATTAGTGGTACTGGATGGATCCTCTCCCGGTCCCTGTTGTATTAGTGTGACCTGGATGGTATCCGTCTCTCCGGTCCCTGTGTGTATTAGTGTGACCTGGATGGATCCAGTCTCTCCGGTCCCCTGTGTGTATTAGTGTGACCTGGATGGATCCCGTCTCTCCGGTCCCCTGTGTGTATTAGTGTGACCTGGATGGATCCCTCTCATCCGGTCCCTGTGTGTATTAGTGTGACCTGGATGGATCCCTTCTCTCTCTCCCTCGTCCTGTGTGTATTAGTGTGACCTGGATGGATCCCTCTCCGGCCCTGTCCGTGTGTATTAGTGACCTGGATGGATCCGTCTCTCCGGTCCCTGTGGGTATTAGTGTGACCTGGATGGATCCGTCTCTCCGGTCCCTGTGTGTATTAGTGTGACCTGGATGGATCCCGTCTCTCCGGTCCCTGTGTGTATTAGTGTGACTGGATGGATCCCGTCTCTCGGTCCCTGTGTGTATTAGTGTGACTCATTGGATGGATCCGATCTCTCCGGTTCCGCTGTGTATAGTGTGACCTGGATGGATCCGTCCTCTCTCCGGTCCCTGTGTGTATTAGTGTGACCTGGATGGATCCGTCTCTCTGGTCCCTGTGTGTATTAGTGTGACCTGGATGGATCCGTCTCTCCCGGTCCTGTGTATATTAGTGTGACCGGATGAGATCCCTCTCTCCGGTCCCTGTGTGTATTAGTGTGACCTGGATGGATCCGTCTCTCCGGTCCCTGGTGTTATTAGTGTGACTGGATGGATCCGTCTCTCCGGTCCCTGTGTGTATTAGTGTGACCTGGATGGATCCGTCTCTCCGGTCCCCTGTGTGTATTAGTGTGACCTGGATGGATCCCGTCTCTCCGGTCCCTGTGTGTATTAGTGTGACCTGGATGGATCCTGTCTCTCCGGTCCCTGTGTGTATTAGTAGGACCTGATGGATCCGCTCCTCTCCGTCCCTGTGTGTATTAGTGTGACCTGGATGGATCCGTCTCTCCGGTCCCGTGTGTATTATGTGCTCTGGATGGATCCTCTCTCCCGGTCCCTGTGTGTATTAGTGTGACCTGGATGGATCCGTCTCTCTCCGGTCCTGTGTGTGATTAGTGTGACCTGGATGGATCCCGTCTCTCCGTCCCTGTGTGTATTAGTGTGACCTGGATGGATCCGTCTCTCCGGTCCCTGTGTGTATTAGTGTGACCTGGATGGTATCCGTCTCTCCGGTCCCTGTGTGTATTAGTTTGACCTGGATGGATCCCTTCTCTCGGTCCCTGTGTGTATTAGTGTGACCTGGATGGATCCGTCTCTCCGGTCCCTGTGTGTATTAGTGTGACCTGATGGATCCCGTCTCTCGGTCCCTGTGTGTATTAGTGTGACCTGGATGGATCCGTCTCTCCGGTCCCCTGTGTGTATTAGTGTGACCTGGATGGATCCGTCTCTCCGGTCCCCTGTGTGTATAGGTGGACCTGATGATCCGTCTCCCGTCCCTGTGTGTATTAGTGACTGCGGATGGATCCTCTCTCCGGTCCCTGTGTGTATTAGTGTGACTGGATGATCCGTCTCTCCGGTCCCCTGTGTGTATTAGTGTGACCTGGATGGATCCCTCTCTCCGGTCCCTGTGTGTATTAGTGTGACCTGGATGGATCCAGTCTCTCGCGGTCCCTGTGTGTATTAGTGTGACGCGATGGATCCTGTCTCTCCGGTCCCTGTGTTGATTAGGTGTGACCTGGAGTGATCCATCTTCTCCGGTCCCTGTGTGTATTAGTGTGACCTGGATGGATCCTGTCTCTCCGGTCCCTGTGTGTATTATGTACCTGGATGGATCCGTCTCTCCGGTCCCTGTGTGTATTGTGACCTGGATGGATCCGTCTCTCCGGTCCCTGTGTGTATTAGTTGTGACCTGATGGATCCTGTCTCTCCGGTCCCTGTGTGTATTAGTGTACCTGGATGGATCCGTCTCTCTCTCCTGTCCGCCTGTGTGTATTAGTGACCTGGATGATCCGTCTCTCCGGTCCCTGTGTGTGTATTAGTGTGACCTGGATGGATCCAGTCTCTCCGGTCCCTGTGTGTATTAGTGTGACCTGGATGGATCCCGTCTCTCCGGTCCCTGTGTGTATTAGTGTGACCTGATGGATCCCTTCTCTCCGTCCCTGTGTGTATTAGTGTGACCTGGATGGATCCGTCTCTCCGGTCCCTGTGGTGTATTAGGGTGATCCTGGATGGATCCGTGTCTCTCTCGGTCCTGTGTTGTATTAGGGTCCTGGATGGATCCGTCTCTCTCCGGTCCCTGTGTGTATTAGTGTGACCTGGATGGATCCCGTCTCTCCGGTCCCTGTGTGTATTAGTGTGACCTGGATGGATCCTGTCTCTCCGGTCCCTGTGTGTATTAGTGTGACCTGGATGGATCCAGTCTCTCGGTCCCTGTGTGTATTAGTGTGACCTGGATGGATCTGTCTCTCCGGTCCGCCGTGTGATTAGTGTGACCTGGATGGATCCGTCTCTGCGGTCCCTGTGTGTATAGTGTGACTCTGGATGGATCCGTCTCTCCGGTCCCTGTGTGTATTAGTGTGACCTGGATGGATCCGTCTCTCCCGGTCCCTGTGTGTATTAGTGTGACCTGGATGGATCCTGTCTCTTCCGGTCCCTGTGTGTATTAGTGTGACCTGGAATGGTCCTGTCTCTCCGGTCCCTGTGGTGTATATAGTGTGACCTGGATGGATCCGTCTCTCCGGTCCCTGTGTGTATTAGTGTGACCTGGATGGATCCTGTCTCTCCTCCGGTCCCTGTGTGTATTAGTGTGACCTGGATGGATCCGTCTCTCGCGGTCCCTGTGGTATTAGTGTGACCTGGATGATCCTGTCTCTCATCGTCCGCCTGTGTGTATTAGTGTGACCTGGATGGATCCTTTCCTCCGGTCCCTGTGTGTATTGTGTGACCTGGATGATCCGTCTCTCGGTCCCTGTGTGTATTAGTGTGACCTGGATGGATCCGTCTCTCCGGTCCCTGTGTGTATTAGTGTGACCTGGATGATCCTGTCTCTCTCGGTCCTGTGTGTATTAGTGTGACCTGGATGGATCCTGTCTCTCCGGTCCCTGTGTGTATTAGTGTGACCTGATGGATCCGCAGTCTCTCCGGTCCTGTGTGTATTAGTGTGACCTGGATGGATCCTGTCTCTCCGGTCCCTGTGTGTATTAGTGTGACCTGGATGGATCCGCTCTCTCCGTCCCTGTGTGTATTAGTGTGACCTGGATGGATCCGTCTCTCCGGTCCTGTGTGTATTAGTGTGACCTGGATGGATCCTTCTCTCCGGCTCTGTGTGTATTAGTGTGACCTGGATGGATCCGTCTCTCCGGGTCCTCTGTGTGTATTAGTGTTACCTGGATGAATCCTGTCTCTCCGGTCCTGTGTGTATTAGTGTGACTGGATGGATCCTCGTCTCCCTGTCCTGTGTGTATTAGTGTGACCTGGATGGATCCTGCTCTCCGGTCCCGTGTGTATTAGTGTGACCTGGATGGATCCTCTCTCCGGTCCCTGTGTGTATTAGTGTGACTGGATGGATGCTCCGTCTCTCCGGTCCCTGTGTGTATTAGTGTACGCTGATGGATCGTCTCTCCGGTCCCTGTGTGTATTATGTGACCTGGATGGATCCTGTCTCTCCGGTCCGGTGTGTGTATTAGTGTGACCTGATATCCTGTCTCTCCGGTCCCTGTGTGTATTAGTGTGACCGGATGTCCGTCTCTCGGTCCCTGTGTGTATTAGTGTGACGCTGATGGATCCTGTCTCTCCGGTCCTGTGTGTATTAGTGTGACCTGGATGGATCCGTCTCTCCGGTCCCTGTGTGTATTAGTGTGACCTGGATGGATCCTGTCTCTCGTCCGGCCTGTGTGTATTAGTGTGACCTGGATGGATCCGTCTCTCCGGTCCCTGTGTGTATTAGTGTGACCTGGATGGATCCCGTCTCTCCGTCCTGTGTGTATTAGTGGACCTGGGATGGATCCTGTCTCTCCGGTCCCTGTGTTATTAGTGTGACCTGGATGGATCGGTCTCTCTCGGTCCCTGTGTGTATTAGTGTGACTGGATGGTATCCTGTCTCTCCGGTCCCCTGTGTGTATTAGTTGTGACCTGGATGGATCCTGCGTCTCTCCGGTCCCTGTGTGTATTAGTGTGACCTGGATGGATCCTGTTCTCTCCGGTCTGCCTGTGTGTATTAGTGTGACCTGGATGGATCCCGTCTCTCGGTCCTGTGTGTATTAGTTGACCTGGATGGATCCTGTCTCTCCGTCCCTGTGTGTATTAGTGTGACCTGGATGGATCCGTCTCTCCGGTCCCTGTGTGTATTAGTGTACCTGGATGGATCCGCTCTCCGGTCCCTGTGTGTATTAGTGTACCGTGGATGATCCTTCTCTCGTCCGGTCCCTGTGTGTATTAGTGTGACCTGGATGGATCCGTCTCACCTGGTCCCTGTGTGTATTAGTGTGACCTGATGGATCCTGTCTCTCCGGTCCCTGTGTGTATTAGTGTGACCGGATGATCCTGCTCTCCGGTCCCTGTGTGTATTAGTGTGACCTGGATGGTCCGTCTCTCCGGTCCCTGTGTGTATTAGTGTTACCTGGATGGATCCTGTCTCTCTCGGTCCCTGTGTTATTGTGTGACCTGGATGGATCCTGTCTCTCCGGTCCCTGTGTGTATTAGTGTGACCTGGATGGATCCGTCTCTCGTCTCCCGTGTGTGTATTAGTGTGACCGGATGGATCCTGTCTCTCGCGGTCCCTGTGTGTATTAGTGTGACCTGGATGGATCTGTCTCTCCGGTCCCTGTGTGTTTAGTGTGACCTGGATGGATCCTGTCTCTGCTCCGTCCCGTGTGTATTAGTGTGACCTGATGGATCCTGTCTCTCCGTCCCTGTGTGTATAGTGTGACCTGGATGGATCCTGTCTCTCCGGTCCTGTGTGTATTAGTTGGACCTGGATGGATCTGTCCTTCTCTCCGGTCCCTGTGTTATTAGTGTGACCTGGATGGATCCGTCTCTCCGGTCCCTGTGTGTATTAGTGTGACCTGATGGATCCGTCTCTCCCTCTCGGTCCTGTGTGTATTAGTGGTGACTGGATGGATCCTGTCTCTCCGGTCCCTGTGTGTATTAGTGTGACCTGGATGGATCCTTCTCTCCGGTCCCCTGTGTGTATTAGTGTGACCTGGATGGATCCGTCTCTCCGGTCCCTGTGTGTATTTGAGTGTGACCTGGATGGATCCTCGTCTCTTCCGGTCCCTGTGTGTATAGTGTGACTGGATGGATCCGTCTCTCCGGTCCCTGTGTGTATTATGTGACCTGGATGGATCCGTCTCCTCCGGTCCTCTGTGTGTATTAGTGTGACCTGGATGGATCCTGTCTCTCCGGTCCCTGTGTATTATGTGACCTGGATGGATCACGTCTCTCTCGGTCCCTGTGTGTATTAGTGTGACCTGGATGGATCCTGTCTCTCCCGGTCCCTGTGTGTATTAGTGTGACCTGGATGGATCCTGTCTCTCCGGTCCCTGTGTGTATTAGTGTGACCTGATGGTCCGTCTCCTCGCTCCTCTGTGTGTATTAGTGTGACCTGTGATGGATCCGTCTCTCCGGTCCGGTCCCTGTGTGTATTAGTGTGACCTGGATGGATCCTGTCTCTCCGGTCCCTGTGTGTATTAGTGTGACGGTGGATGGATCCTGTCTCTCCGTCCGTGTGTGTATTAGTGTGACCTGATGATCCCTGTCTCTCCGGTCCCTGTGTGTATTAGTGTGACCTGGATGGATTCCTTCTCCGGTCCCTGTGTGTATTAGATGTGAACCTGGATGGATCCAGTCTCTCCGGTCCCTGTGTGTATTAGTGTACCTGGATGGATCCTGTCATCTCCGGTCCCTGTGTGTATTATGTGACCTGGATGGATCCCGTCTCTCCGGTCCCTGTGTGTATTAGTGTGACCTGGATGGATCCTGTCTCTCGGTCCTGTGTGTATTAGTGTGACCTGGATGGATCCGTCTCTCCGCGAGTTGGTTGGGGGTCCCTTGTGTATTGAGTGTGACCTGGATGGATCCTGTCTCTCCGGTCCCTGTGTGTATTAGTGTGACCTGGATGGATCCGCGTCTCTCCGGTCCTGTGTGTATTAGTGTGACCTGGATGGATCCTGTCTCTCCGGTCCTGCTGTGTGTATTAGTGGACCTGGATGGATCGCGTCTCTCCGGTCCTGTGTGTATTAGTGTGACCTGGATGGATCCTGTCTCGCTCTCCGGTCGCCCTGTGTGTATTAGTGTGACCTGGATGGATCCTGTCTCTCCGGTCCCTGTGTGTATTAGTGTGACCTGGAGGGATCCCGTCTCCTGTCTCTTGCTGTTTCTTCCATCTGTGTATTTGTGTGTATTGTGTGGTGTGCGTGTGTGGAGACCTCTGCGTCATTGAAGACCTGACGGAGGGTCTGAATAGGGAGGGTGACCCCCCTCCCCGACTTTCTCCTCTTTTCTTTCTCCCCTCTTGTCTGTGTGGGGGAGGGGGATTTGGGCTTTTCTGGCCACAGAAGGGAAGTCGGGAAATGGCAGGTAAATCCCTCCCCTGTTTGCATGAGAATGTTAGGGATTTGGGTGATGGGCGGCCCTGGGGAGATTTCAGGCATTCTTGTCCTGTGTTGTTGATGTGCTTGGTTGAGTTGCTGCACCATCTTGGCTCCTGGGCACCATATGGGCCAGGGGGTCTCTTGTGGTTTACGTTCTGCTCGGTGATGGATTTTGGTCTCTGGCTCCGTCCTCTCCTTCCCTGTGCTCTGCTATCGGCATTGCTGCCTGTCTGACTGGGGCTGTAGGGACTTGACACCCTCCCTGTGCGTCGTCACTTACATTGTGTCTGGCTATTTCGGTCTTTCCTGGAAGCGAACCGTGACTGATAGACTGAGATACTCCTGTTGGTGCAGTTCCAGTGTAAATTCCTATGGAACGGCCACAGATCTTAGCTTGTTGCTCTCTGTCAGTCACTGGATTGTAAGACCAGACCGGTGTTCTCTAAACTACATTCCCATCATCTCTCTGCTAGACGTGCGGTTTTGTGACCCCTCCCTGATAAAATGGCTCCAGTTTTAACAACTTTTCCTGACTTTAGCCCTGAAATTGCTGGTTTAAAATGTTGTGTCACTTTAAGCAGAGATACAGGTGTGTAAGATCAGGAAGAATGTCATTCCTGGACCCTCCTCCCCACAATCCAGTGGCCGCCAGACATGCTCAATCGCAGGTAAGGAGAGAGACGCTGCCCACATTAGTTACTTTGATCTCCCAGTAATGGGGGGGGGGGGAAAGTAACTACAGGAATTATTAAATGAAAGATTTATTCGACTCCCGACTGATTATTGGCAACACAGATCCTGCATTTCCTCTGTCCGGATGGCTTAGCGTGTCACATGGGAATAGAGGGTGTACCTGTGTAATGGAAGGGTATGGGATCACCTGACGTGTGTTATATGATATAAAGTAATGGAAGGGTATGGGATCACCTGACGTGTGTTATATGATATAAAGTAATGGAAGGGTATGGGATCACCTGACGTGTGTTATATGATATAAAGTAATGGAAGGGTATGGGATCACCTGACGTGCGTTATATGATATAAAGTAATGGAAGGGTATGGGATCACCTGACGTGCGTTATATGATATAAAGTAATGGAAGGGTTTTACGATGTTTAGACATGGTGGGTTGAGGGGGGCAATGGGGCTTTTCCTTCGTTAGCTCTTAATACAGTAAGTTTTTTCTGTTTCCAAGGATGGACAGAGTGACGGAGGATTCCCTTCGCCTCAACCTACTGAAAAGAGGATTAGAGCAGACTGATGAACGAGAAGATGTCCTAGCCAAGCAACTGAAGATGGAGGGCCATGAAGCCATGGAGAGGCTCAAGATGTTGGCTCTTCTAAAGAGGAAAGACCTGCCAGGTATTGAGTTGCCCCACGACCATCCGGCTAAACAGGATGGGTTGAAATTGTACGAGGAGAAGATGAATGGAAGTTTACGGCCTCATGGAGATGGACGTTTGGCGAGTAGACATGGCAAGGAGAACATGGAGGAGCCTGTAGATATGAGCTCCAGAAGGAGGTAAGAAGGGTTTAAGCTTTAGGTTATATTTGGCTTCTAGATCTGTCATTCGCTAATTTCATGGAGATTCAGTAAAAGTTCTTATCGTCTAAAATGGTGCTAATTTTGCCCCAACCAATCAGAAATTATGTAACCTTTGAAATCTAACATCTGATTGGTTGGGGCAAAATTAGCACCATTTTAGACGATAAGAACTTTTATTGAATAACCCTAAATGTCTTTTACTATCATTTTATTATTATTGTGGATTTATATAGCGCCAACATCTTCCATGGCGCTTTACAGTTGCATTAAAATACATGAGGAAAACATACATGTTACATACAAGGTTAGTGTAAGAAATACAAAGTGCAAATAATTTAAGTGGTGGTCCAGCAGCATTCAGTGTGGTAAGTTACAGCATTACTGTACAATAGGATGGAGGGCCCTTCCCAAGAGCTTACAGTCTAGAGGAGATGGGGATGGGACATAAGGTGACAGATCAGTATCTGTAACTAAGTTGTCAGTGGATTATAACTAGTCGGCTCCTGTTATGGGTCATTAAGAGGGTATAAGAAACGAAGTGTCCAGTCCCAGGATTGCTAACCTTACTTTCTAGAGGAGATGGGGATGAGAACTAAGGTGACAGATCAATTATTCCTAGCTGTACTAGTTGTCAGAGGTTAAAACTAGTCGGGGGGGAACTCTGTTGCTGGTACCCCAGTACGAGGGGTACAAGTGTCCAGGTCCAAGATTGTAACCTACAGTCTAGGGAGATGGGGATTAGACATAAGTGACAGATCAGTAGCTTAACTAAGTTTGTCAGTGGATTATAACTAGTCGGTCCTGTGATGGGTCAGTAAAGGGGATAGAAGTGTCCAGGTCCAGAGTAACCTACGTCTAGAGGAGATGGGGATGGAACTAAGGGTGACAGATCGTATCTGTAACTAGTTGTCAGTGGATTAACTATCGGGTCCCTGTGAATGGGTCCAGTAGAGTGGAGAAGTGTCCAGGTCAGATTGTAAACCTTAACCGTCTAAGAGATGGGGGTAGACATAAGGTGACGAATCAGTATCTGTACTAGTTTGTCATAGGGTTTATAAAACTAGTCGGTCTGTGATGGGTCAGTAAGGATGTAGAAGTGTTCCAGGTCCAGATTGTAAACCTACCGTCTAGAGGATATGGGGAGTGAGACATAAAGGTGACATTCCAGTATCTGTAACTAGTAGTTGTCGATGGATCTATACTAGTACAAAAGGTCGAGGGGAAACCAAAGAAAAAAAGGGGGGGAGAGAAGAAGAGGAGGGGATGTCTGTAAAACAATGGTGGCCTAGATTGTCTTAGCGAGAGGAAGGGTGAGCAATGGACGCAGTACTGAGTCAGGGAACAATAGCGGGTCCTGGTGGGAGTAAGAGTGGGTAGAAGTTGTCCAGGTCCAGATTGTGGTACCTTACTGTCAGGTAGATGGGGAGATGAGACATAAGGTGACCGATCCGATCTTGTAACTAGTAGGTTGCAGTGGGAATTATAACTAGTCGGTCTGGTGATGGGTCAGTAAGAGGGGTAGAAGTGTCAGTCCAGATTGTAACCTTAACATCGAGAGGATATGGGGATGAGCATAAGGTGACGATCAGTATCTGTACTAAGAAGTAGTGTCAGTGGGTGTAATAACTAGTATGCGGTCCTTGTGATGGTCATGTAAGAGGGGAGGGTCAAGTGTCGCAGGTCCAGTTGACACTTATCAGTCTATAGGAGATGGTGGAATAGAACATAAGTGACAGATCATATCTGTACTTAAGTTGTCAGTGGTTATATAGTCGGCCTGGATGTCAGTAAGAGGGGAAGAGTGTCCAGGAGTCCGTGACTGTCGTCTGGGTGGGGAAAGGAGAACAGACGTCAGTGACAGGGATTATAACTAGTAGTTCGGGTCTGTGATGTGGTCAGTAAGAGGGAAGAAGTGTCCCCATGTCCAGATTGTAACCTTACAGTCTAGCGGAGATGGGGATGAGACAAATGTGTACAGACTCTATCTGTAACTAAGTTGTTCAATGGATTATAATCTAGAACTATCGGGGTCCTGTGATCGAAGTCGTAATAGGGGTAGAAAGTGGTCCAAGGTCCTAATTGTAACCTTACAGTCTAGAGGAGATGGGGATGAGACCAATAAAGGTACAGTCACGTAATCATGTAACTAAAGAACTTTGTCATGAGTGGGATTTAATAGACTAGTCGGGATCTGCAGAGTTGCGGTGATGATGGTCCGTAAGCAAGGGTAAGATAAGTGTCCATGGTCCCTACGATTTGGTACCTTACGTCTAGAGGAGATGGGGATGAGATAAGCATAGTGACGATCAGTATCTGTAGACAGTTATCAACAGTGGATTTAATCGTCGGTCTGTGATGGGTCAGGTAAGAAGGGGTAGAAGTGTCCAGGTTCCAGATTGTCCCGTACATTCTAGAGGAGATGTGGGTGAGACACTAAGGTGGACAGATCAGTATCTGTAACTAAGTTATCTGTGGATTATAACTAGTCGGCTCTGTGTGGGTTGTAGTAAGAGGGTAGAAGTGTCCATTTTATACCCCCATCATTAACAGTTTAATACATATACTGTAGTTCTGGTTGGTACTGGGAACTATAATATTGAGAATTACTGGTATTAATACTATACTTTAGTTTTGGTTGGTACAGGGAGACTATATATATGAGAATTACTGGTATATAATACATATACTCTAGTTCTCGTTGGTACGGGATACTATAAATATTGAGAATTACTGGTATTAATACCTATACTGTAGTTCTGTTTGGTACAGGTGATACTATTAATATTTGAGAATTATGGTATTTATACATATTCTGTAGTTCTGGTTGGTACACGGGATACTATTTAATATGTGAGAATTACGGGTTAGTATTAAATACATTAGGTATGTATTTCTGGTTGGTAACGGGATACTATGTAATATTGGAGAATTACTGGTATTAATAACTTATAACTGTAGTTCTGTTAGTAGTCAGGATACTATATAATATTGAAATTACTGGTATTAATACATATACTGTAGTTCTGTTTGGTACGAGGATACAATAATATTGAGAATTACGTTATTAATACATATACTGTATTTTCTGGTTGGTACGGGGATCTATATATAATATTGATAATTACTGGTATTAATACATATACTGGTAGTTTCTGGTTGCTTGGGGATACTATAAATATTGATAATTACTGGTATTAATACACATACTGTAGTTTCTGGTGTACGAGAATTACTGGTATTAAACATATACTGTATTCTGTTGGTACGGGGATACTATATAATATTGAAATTACTGTATAATACATATACTGTAGTTCTGGTTGGTAGGGATACTATATAATATGAGAATTACTGGTATTAAAGTACTATACTATAGTTCTGGTTGGTACGGGGATACTTATATAATAGAAATTAACTGGTATTACTACATATACTGTAGTTCTGGTTTGTACGGATACTATATAATGAGAATTACTGGTATTAATACATATACTTAGTTTTCTGGTGGTACGGATACTATATAATATTGAGAATTACTGGTATTAATACATATACTTCTTTGTATCTGGTTGGTACGGAATACTATATATATTAGAATTACTGGTATTAATACATATACTGTAGTTCTGGTTTGGTACGGGGATACTATATAATATTGAAGTTACTGGTATTAAACATATACTTAGTTCTCGGTTGGTACGGGGATACTATAAAATTGAGAATTACTGGTATTAACATATACTGTAGTTTCTGGTTGTACGGGGTACATATATACATATTGAATTACTGGTATTAAAACAATACTGTAGTCTGGTTGGTACGGGGATAACTTAATATAAATTGAGAATACTGGTATTAATACATATACTGTACGTTTCTGGTTGGTCAGGGATACTATTAATATTGAGAACTCTGGTATTAATACTATACTGTAGTTCTGGTTGGTACGGAGATACTAAACATATTGAATTACTGGTATTGATACATATACCTTGTTCTGGTTGTACGGGGATACTTATATAGTTTGAGAATTACTGATATATAATACATATACTGTGTTCTGGTTTGTACTGGGATACGATGTATATTATGAGAATTACTGGTATTAATACATATACTGTAGTTTCTGGTGGTACCGGATACTATATAATATTGAAATTACTGGTATTAATACATATACTGTATGTTCTGGTTGGGTACGGGAAATAACTAATAGTATTGAGAATACTGGTATTAATACATATAACTGTGGTTCTGGTTGGTATACGAGGGATACTCATATATATTGAGAATTACTGGTAATTAATACATATACTGTAGTTTCTCTGGTTGTAACGGGATACTATATAATAAATTGAGAATAACTGGTATTAATACCTATACTGTAGTTCTGGTTGGTACGCAGGGATACTATAACTAATATTGAGAATAATACTGGGTATTAATACCGATAATACTGTAGTTCTGGGGGGGTGGTGGTGGGTACTGGGGGGGAGGTATTCGTACTAACGGGGTGTGTCGGTTGATCATGGATACTTATAATTTTGAGAATACTGGTATACAACATAGTACTGTAGTTCTGGTTGGTACGAGGGATTTTACTATATAAGATTGAATGAGTTACTGGTTATTAAATGAACGATCATAGCGGTAGAGTCGATTGGGGATTGTATGGATACTATATAATGTGATAAATTACTGGCTAGTACTACTAGTGCACATTGTAGGTTGCTCGGTTGGTCGGGGATACTATGTAATATTGAGCATATTATCCGGTAGTTATACTAATACTGAGATATGACTTAGTAGGTGTGGATTACTATAACATTGGAAATCGGAGAGGTTGATAGGGATTGAGATAATAGTGAGAATTACTGGTATTAATACATATACTTAGTTTCTGGTTGCGTACGGGTATACTATATAATATTGAGAATACTGGTATTAATACATATACTGTAGTCTGTTTGGTTACGGGATACTAATAATATTGAGAATTACTGGTATTAATACATATACTGTAGTTCTGGTTGGTACGGGATCATATAATAGTTGAGAATTATGGTATTAATACATATACTGTAGTTCTGGTTGGTACGGGATACTATATAATATTGAGAATACTGGTATTAAATCATATATGTAGTTCTGGTGGTACGGGATAACTATATAGATGAATTACTGGTATTAATACATATACTGTAGTTCTGGTTCTAGGGGATACTATAAATATGAGAATTACTGGTATTAATACATATACTGTAGTTCTGGTTGGTACCGGATACTATTATATTTGAGAATTACTGGTTATTAATACTATACTGAGTTCTGGTTGGTACGGGGATACTTATATATTGAGATTAACTGGTATTAATACAATATCTGTAGTTCTCTGGGTTGGTACAGGGATACTATATAATTTGAGAATTACTGGTATTAATACATATACTGTAGTTCTGGTTGGTACGGGGATACTATATAATATTGAGAATTACTGGTATTAATACATATACTGTAGTTCTGGTTGGTACGGGGATACTAATAATATTGTAATTACTGGTATTAATACATTCTACTATGTAGTCTGGTTGGTACGGGATCCTAATATAATTGAGAATTACTGGTATTATACATATACTGTAGTTTCTGGTTGGTACAGGATACTATATATATTGAAATTACTGGTATTAATACATATACTGTAGTTCTGGTTGGTACGGGGATACTATATATATTGAGAATTACTGGTATTAATCATATCACTGTAGTTCTGGTTGGTACAGGGATACTATATATAATTGAAAATTACTGGTATTAATACATATACTGTAGATTTGTGGTTGGGTGCTGGGGATACTATATAATATTGAATTACTGGTATTATACATATACTGTAGTTTCTGGTTTGGTACGGGGATAACTAATAATATTGAGAATTACTGGTATAATACTATACTGTAGTTCTGGTTGGTACGGGATACTATATAATATTGAGAATTACTGGTATTAATACATATACTGTAGTTCTGGTTGGTAACGGGATACTTATAATATTGAGAATTACTGGTATTAATACATATACTGTAGTTCTGGTTGGTAAAGGATACTATATAATTTGAGAATTACTGGAGAATACATATACTGTAGTTCTGGTTGGTACGGAGATACTATATATATTGAGAATTACTGGGTATTAATACATCTACTGTGGTTCTGGTTGGTACGGATACTATATAATATTGAATTACTTGTATTAATACTACTTATACTGTAGTTCTGTTGGTACGGGGATACTAATAATATTGAAATTAACTGGTATTATACATATACTGTAGTTCTGGTTGGTACGGGGATACTATACTAATATGAGAATTACTGGTATTAATACATATACTGTAGTTCTGGTTGGTACAGGGATACTATATAATATTGAGAATTACTTGGTATTAATACATATACTGTAGTTCTGGTTGGTACAGGGACTATTAATATGTAGAATTACTGTATTAATACATATACTGTATTTCTGGTTGGTACGGGATACTATATAATATTGAGAGTTATTATGTATTAATACATATACTGTAGTTCTGGTTGGTACGGGGATCTATATATATTGAGAATTACTGGTATTATACTTTACTGTAGTTTTGTGTGGTAGGGGATACTATATAATATTGAGAATTATTACTGGTATTAATACATATACTGTAGTTTGGTTGGTACGGGGATAACTATATAATATTGAAATTACTGGTATTATATATACTGTAGTTTCTGGTGTGTACGGGATACTATATAATATTAGAATTACTGGTATTAATAACATATACTGTAGTTCTGTTTGGTACGGGATACTATATAATATGGAATTACTGGTATTAATACATTACTTGTAGTTCTGGTTGGTAGGCGGGGATACTATATAATATTGAGAATTACTGGTATTAATACATATACTTTAGATCTGGTTGGTACGGATACTAATAATATTGAGAATTACTTGGTATTACTACATAACTGTAGTTCTGGTTGGTACGGGATACACTATATAATATTGAGTACTGTATTAATACATTACTGTAGTTCTGGTTGGTAACGGGGATACATATAATATTGAGAATTTTTGGTATTTAATACATATACTGTAGTTCTGGTTGGTACGGGGATATATATATATTGAGAATTACTGGTATTAATACATATACTGTAGATCTGGTTGGTATCGGGGATACTAAATATAATTTGAGAATTACTGGTATTTATACTATACTGTAGTTTCTGGTTGGTACGGGGATACTATAATATTGAGATTACTGTATTAATACATATACTGAGATCTTGGTTGGTACGGGGATACTAAATAATTTGAGAATTACTGGTATTAACATATACTGTAGTTCTGGTTGGTACGGGATACTATATAATATTGAGAATTACGGTATTAATACATATACTGTAGTTCTGGTTGTACGGGATACTATATAATATTGGAATTCTGTATTAATACATAACTGTAGTTTCTGGTTGGTACGGGATACTATATAATATTGAGAATTACTGGTATTATACAATACTGTAAGTCTGGTTGGTACGGGATACTCTAATAATTGAGAAGTACTGGTATAATACATATAGTAGTTCTGGTTGGTACGGGGATCTAATAATATTGAGAATTACTGGTATTAATACATTACTGTAGTTCTGGTTGGTACGGGATACTATATAATATGAGATTACTGGTAATTAATACATATACTGTAGTTCTGGTTTACGGGGATACTATAAATATTGAGAATTACTGGTATTATCATATACTGTAGTTCTGTGTTTTAGGGTACATCTAATCTTGAGAATTACTGGTATTAATATCTACTGTGTTCTGGTTGGTACGGGATGCTATTAATATTGAGAATTACTGGTATTAATACTATACTGAGTCTGGTTGGTACGGGGATACTATATATATTGAGAATTACTGGTATTAATACTATATCTGTAGTTCTGGTTGGTACAGGATACTATATAATTAAAAATTTTTTGGGGGGGGGGGAGAATTACTGGTATTACTACTATACGTGTTCTTGTTGGTACGGGGATACTATATAATATTGAGTAATATATTGGTATTAATACATATACTGGTTTCTGGTGGTACGGGATACATATAATATTTGAGAATTACTGGTATTAATACATATACTGTAGTTCTGGTTGGTAGGGGATAACTAAATAATATGAGAATTACTGGTATTAATACTATACTGAGTTCTGGTTGGTACAGGGATATATATAATATTGAGAATTACTGGTATAATACAATATACTGTTATCTGGTTGTACGGGGATCATATATTATTGAGAATTCTGGTATTAAACATATCCTGTAGTTCTGGTTGGTACAGGGATACTATATAATATTAAGAATACTGGTATTAATACATTACTGTAGTTCTGGTTGGTACGGGGATACTATAATAATATTGAGAATTACTGGTATTAATACATATACTGTAGTTCTGGTTGGTACGGGGATACTATATAATTTGAGGAATTACTGGTATTAATACATATACTGTAGGTCCTGGTTGGTACAGGATACTAAATAATATTGAGAATTACGGTATTAATACATATACTGTAGTTTCTGGTTGGTACGGGGATCTATATATATATGAATTACTGGTATTAATACATATACTGTAGTTCTGGTTGGTACGGGGATACTATATATATTGAGAATTACTGGTATTAATAACATATACTGTAGTTCTGGTTGGTACGGGGAGACTATATAATATTGAATTCTGGTATTAATACATATACTGTAGATCTGGTTGGTACGGGGTATACTATATAATATTGAGAATTACTGGGTATTAATACATTACTGTAGTTCTGGTTGGTACGGGGATCTATAATATTGAGAATTACTGGTATTAATACATATACTGTATTTCTGGTTGGTACGGGGATACTATATAATTTGAAATACTGGTATTAATACATATACTGTAGTTCTGGTTGGTACGGGGATACTATATAATATTATATACTGGTATTAACACATACTGTAGTTCTGGTTGGTACGGGAACTATATAATATTGAGAATTACTGGTATTAATACATATCTGTGATGGTTGGTACAGGGATACTATATAATATTGAGAATTACTGGTATTAATACATATACTGTAGTTCTGGTTGGTACGGGTGATATATATAATATTGAAATTACTGGTATTAATACTATACTGGTAGTTCTGGTTGGCACGGGATACTATATAATATTGAGAATACTGGTATTAATACATATACTGTAGTTCTGGTTGGTAACGGATACTAATATAATATTGAAATACTAGTATTAATACATATACTGTAGTTCTGGTTGGTACGGAGATCTATATAATATTGAGAATTACTGGTATTAATACATATACTGTAGTTCTGGTTGGTACAGGGTACTTATAATATATTGAGAATTATGGTATTAATACTATACTGTAGTTCTGGTTGGTACAGGTATACTATATAATATGATATTACTAGTTAATACATATACGTGTAGGGAGTTCTGGGTGGTACGGGATACTATATTAATATTGAGAATACTGGTATTAATACATATACTGTAGTTCTGGTTGGTACGGGGATACTATATAATATTAAATTACTGGTATTAATCATATACTGTAGATTGGTTGGTACGGGGACTATATAATATTGATAATTACTGTATTAATACATATACTGTAGTTCTGGTTGGTACGGGAGATACTATATATATTGAGAATTACTGGTATTAATACATATACTGTAGTTCTGGTTGGTACGGATATACTATATAATATTGAGAATTACTGTATTAATCATATACTGTAGTTCTGGTTGGTACAGGGATACTATATAATATTGATAATTACTAGTATTAATACATATACTGTAGTGTCTGGTTGGTACGGGGATACTATATAATATTGAAATTACTGGATTAATCATATACTGTAGTTCTGGTTGGTACGGATACTATATAATATTGAGAATTACTGGTATTAATACATACTGTAGTATCTGTTGGTACGGGGATACTAAATATATTGAGAATTACTGGTATTAATACATATACTGTAGTTCTGGTTGGTACAGGGATACTATATAATATTTAGAATTACTGGTATTAATACATATACTGTAGTTTCTGGTTGGTACGGGGTATACTAATAATATTGAGAATTATTGGTATTAATACATATACTGTAGTTCTGGTTGGTACGGGGATACTATAATATATGAGAATTACTGGTATTAAACATATACTGTAGATCTGGTTGGTACGGGGATACTATAATAATATTGAGAATTACTGGATTAATACATATACTGTAGTTCTGTTGGTACGGGGTACTATATAATATTGAAATTACTGGTATTAATACAATTACTGTAGATCTGGTTGGTACGGGATACTAAATAATATTGAGAATTACTGGTATAATACATATACTGTAGTTCTGGTTGGTAGCGGGGATGCTATATAATATTGAGAATTACTGGTATTAATACATATACTGTAGTTCTGGTTGGTACGGGGATACTATATAATATTGAGAATTACTGGTATTAATACATATACTGTAGTTCTGGTGGTACGGGGATGCTATATATATTGAGAATTACTGGTATTAATACATATACTGTAGATCTGGTTGGTACGGGTATACTATAAATATTGAGAATATCTGGTATTAATACATATACTGTAGTTCTGGTTGGTACGGGGATGCTATATAATATTGAGAATTACTGGTATTAAATATATACTGTAGTTCTGGTTGGTACGGGATACTATATAATATTAGAATTACTGGTATAATACATATACTGTAGTTCTGGTTGTACGGGGATATATATAATATTGGAATACTGGTATTAATACTATACTGTAGTTCTGGTTGCATACTGGGGTATACTATAAATATTGAGAATTACTGGTATTAATACATATACTACTGTAGTTCTGGTTGGTACGGATACTATGTAATATTGAGAATTACTGGTATTAAACATATACTACTGGTTTCGGTTGGTACGGGGATACTATATTATTGAGAATTACTGGTATTAATACATTCGTAGTTCTGGTTGGTACAGGGATACGTATAAATATTTGAATTACTGGTATTAATACATATACTGTATTTGTGTTGGTACGGGATACTATATATTTGAGAATTACTGGTATTAATACATATACTGTAGTTCTGGTTGGTACGGGGATACTATATAATATTGAGAATTACTGGTATTAATACATATACTGTAGTCTGGTTGGTACGGGGATACTAAAATAAATTGAGAATTACTGGTATAATACATATACTGTAGTCTGGTTGGTACGGGGGATACTATATAATATTGAGAATTACTGGTATAATACATATACTGTAGTTCTGGTTGGTACAGGATACTATATATATTGAGAATACTGGTATAATACATATCTGTGTTCTGGTTGGTACGGGATACTATATATATTGAGAATTACTGGTATTAATCATATACTGTAGTCTGGTTGGTACGGGATACTATATAATTGAAATTACTGGTATTAATACATATACTGTAGTCTGGTTGGTACGGGGGATACTATATAAATTGAGAATTACTGGTATTAATACATATACTGTAGTTCTGGTTGGTACAGGATACTAATAATATTGAGAATTACTGGTATTAATCATATCTGTAGTTCTGGTTGGTACGGGATACTATATATATTGAGAATTACTGGTATTAATACATATACTGTAGTTCTGGGTTGGTACGGGGATACTATATAATATTGAGAATTACTGGTATTATACATATACTGTAGTTTCTGGTTGGTACGGGGATTACATATAATATTGAGAATTACTGGTATTAATACTACTGTAGATCTGGTTGGTACGGGGGTCTACTATATATATTGAGAATTACTGGTATTAATACATATACTGTAGTTCTGGTTGGTACGGGGATACTATATAATATTGAGAATTACTGGTATGTAATACATATACTGTAGTTTCTTTGGTACGGGGATGCTATATAATATTGAGAATTACTGGTGATTAATACATATACTGTAGTCTGGTTGGTACGGGGATACTATATATATGAGAATTACTGGTTATTAATACATATACTGTAGTTCTGGTTGGTACGGGGATACTTATAATATTGGAATTCTGGTATTAATACATATACTGTAGTCTGGTGGTACGGGGATACTATATAATATGAGAATTACTGGTATTAATACATATACTGTATTCGGTTGGTACAGGGATACTATATAATATGAGAATACTGGTATTAATACATATACTGTAGTTCTGGTTGGTACGGGAATACTATTAATATTGAGAATTACTGGTATTAAACATATACTGTAGTTCTGGTTGGTACAGGGATACTATATAATATTGATAATTACTGTATTAATCATATACTGTAGTTCTGGTTGGTACGGGTACTATATAATATTGAGAATTACTGGTTTAATACATATACTGTAGTTCTGGGTTGTACAGGGATACTATAAATATTGAGAATTACTGGTATTATACATATATACTGTTACAGTCTGGTTCTGTACGGGGGATCTAATAATTAATTTTGGAAATAATACGTATTAATACATATACTGTAGTTCTGGTTGGTACGGGGATACTATATATATGAGAATTACTGGTATTATACATATACTGTAGTTCTGGTGGTACGGGGATACTATATAATATGAATTACTTGGTATTAATACATATACTGTAGTTCTGGTTGGTAGGGATACTATATAATATTGAGAATATCTGGTATTAATACATATACTGGTAGTTCTGGTTTGTACGGAGATACTATATAATATTGAGAATTACTGGTTATTAATACATATACTGTATCTGGTTGGTACAGGGATACTATATAATATGAGAATTACTGGTATTAATACATATACGTATTCTGGTTGGTACAGGGATACTATATAATATTGATATTACTAAGTTAATACATATCTGTAGTTCTGGTTGGTACGGGATACTATATAATATTGAGAATTCTGGTATTAATACATATACTGTAGTTCTGGTTGGTACGGGGATACTATATAATATTGAGAATTACTGGTATTAATACATATACGGTAGATCTGGTTGGTACGGGGATACTATATAATATTGAGAATTACTGGTATTAATACATATACTGTAGTTCTTATTTCATTCTCTCTCTTTCTATCTCTCTTCTTCTCTATTTCTCCTTTATGTTCTTTTCCTTTTCTCTTTTTTTCTTTGATCCATAAAGTAGAGTTGATCCAGGGAAATTTCCCATTGCCACTTGGAGTCAGGAAGGAATTTTTCCCCTTCATAAATGTGGTGGGTTTTTTGCCTTCCTCTGGATCAACAGTTAGGCAGGAAATGAGGATATTGCTAGATGGGTTGGACTGGATGGACGTATGTCTTCATTCAACCTCAAATACTACTACTATACTATACTATACTATACTATACTATACTATACTATATACTGTACTATACTATACTACTACTATACGGTCTCCTTCCCTCTTTTTCACACTCTCCCTCTCTCTATTCCCTTTCCCCTCTTTCCTTCTCTCTCTTTCCGTGTCTGTCCCCCTCACTCTCTCCCTTTCTTTCTCTCCTGCAGTGAGCCGGACCGTAGTGGTCTCACCCCGTCTCCTGATATCATTGTTCTGTCGGATAATGAAGCCTCCAGTCCACGTTCTGTTTCTCGCTTGGAAGAAAGAATCAAGTTGGCCAACGTAGAGATGTTCAGGGTGAGGACCATTTCCTGTGCAATGTCTGTGTCTTGGGCTGAGATGCTTTCTAGGGCATCTCCACCCTCTCAACAAAAATCCTTTTGCGTTATACTTACCTTTCCCCAGATGCTTATAAAGTTACATACAGAGCTGGATAATATAGTGATCCCGCCCTCTCTGCTGCTGCTTTTAGCTGCAGAGCAGACACCTTCGAGAACAGTAGCCAGCCATTGGCTCTGACATCGGTGCCACAGCTTTGACTGATTGGCAGTGCCCAGACACTGCGGAGGAGAGAGCCATGGCAAGGGGTCGGGGTCGGGGTCTGTAAGTAACTTTAGAAACATCTAGTGGGGGGTCCTTAACTTATATACCAAGTTTTGTTAAGAGGGTGGAGTTGCCCTTTAAGGTGTATGCGCCTATGGTTAGGAGGTACATTTGTTCCCAGAATCCTTCGGTAGGAACAGATCCATTCCGGTCGTTCCTACACTCCGGTCCTTTTCATCATCTTCTTCCTGTCCCCATAGGGTAAGAACCTTGAAGAGCGGCAGCAAATCATTAAAGAGCTTTGTGATGAGCTGCGATTGGAGGAAGCTCGGCTGGTTCTGCTGAAAAAACTTCGACAGAGTCAACTCCAGAAAGAGAATGTCCTGCAGAAGGTACATGGGGAGCAGTGTTTGTACTGGTCTAAATGGGAGGCACAGTATGGCAGATCCCACACTGAGATGCCACCAGCAGATTGTGCCCACATAATGGGTTTCTACATATTCTGTTTTCACTTCTCACATCTGCACTCTCTCTATCTTGCTCCCTCTCTCTCGCTCTCTCTCTCGTGCTGTGACTCTCTCACATGCCCTTTATATCGCTCTCCCGTGTGTCTCACCATTCCCGTTACTGTTTTAGAATCCGGTGGTACAAAATGCTGCAACCATTGTCCAGCCATCAGCTGCTCATATAGGCCAACCCGGATTAGCCAAACTGCCCTCCAGACCAGGAGTGCCAGCTCTGGAAACACAGAACATAAGGAACATCCAGGTGGGAAAATGTGCTTCGTATTGGAAAACAATGTTGTAATAATAATATACATATAGTATAACATTATAACACTATGTAATAATATATAGTATAACATTATAACACTATGTAATAATATATAGAATAACATTATAGTACTATGTAATAATATATAGTATAACATTATAACACTATGTAATAATATATAGAATAACATTATAGTACTATGTAATAATATATAGAATAACAGTATAGTACTATGTAATAATATATAGAATAACAGTATAGTGCTATGTAATAATATATAGAATAACAGTATAGTGCTATGTAATAATATATAGAATAACAGTATAGTGCTATGTAATAATATATAGAATAACGTATAGTGCTATTAATATATATAGAATAACGTATAGTGCTATGTAATAATATATAGAATAACAGTATAGTGCTATGTAATAATATAGAATAACAGTATAGTGATATGTAATATATAGAATAAATTATAGTACTATGGAATAATATATAGAATAACAGTATAGTACTATGTAATATATAGAAAAGATAACAGTATAGTGCTATGTAATATATATAGAATAACAGTATAGTGCTATGTAATAATATATAGAATAACAGTATAGCTATGTAATAATATATAGAAGACAGTATAGTACTATGGAATAATATAAGAATAACAGTATGTACTATGGAATAATATATAGAAAACAGTATAGTACTATGGAATAATATAAGAATAACAGGATAGTACTATGGAATAATATATAGATAACATTTATTACTATGGAATAAATATAGAATCACGTATAGTACTATGGAATAATATATAGAATAACAGTATAGTACTATGGAATAATATATAGAATAACAGTATAGTGCTATGGAATAATATATAGAATAACAGTATAGTACTATGGATAATATATAGAATAACATTATAGTACTATGGAATATATATAGAATAAACCAGTATAGTGCTATGTAATATTATAGAATAACCGTATAGTGCTATGTAATAATATATAGAATAAACAGTATAGTACTATGTAAGAATATATAGAATAAACAGTATAGTGCTATGTAATAATATAAGAAACATATAAGTACTAGTAATAATATATAGAATAACATATAGTGCAGTAATAAATATCGAATACAGTATAGGATATGTTAATAATATATAGAATAAGTTAGTGCTATGTAATAATTATAGAAACAGTATAGGCTAGTAATAATATATAGAATAACAGTATAGTGCTATGAATAATATATAGAATAACAGTATAGTACTATGTATAATATATAGAATAACAGTATAGGACTATGTAATAATATATAGAATAACAGTACAGTATAGTGCTATGTAATAATATATAGAATAACAGTAAGTGCTATGGAATATATATAGGAATAACAGTATAGTGCTATGTAATATATTAGATAACATATAGTACTATAATAATATATAGAATAACAGTATAGTGCTATGTAATAATATATAGAATAACAGTATAGTACTATGTAATAATATATAGAATAACAGTATAGTACTATGGAATAATATATAGAATAACATTATAGTACTATGTAATAATATATAGAATAACAGTATAGTGCTATGTAATAATATATAGAATAACAGTATAGTGCTATGTAATAATATATAGAATAACATTATAGTACTATGTAATAATATATAGAATAACAGTATAGTGCTATGTAATAATATATAGAATAACAGTATATGTATGTATAATTATAGAATACATTATAAACTATGTAATAAATTAGAATAACAGATAGTGTATGGAATAATATCATAGAATACATTATAGTACTATGTAATAATATATAGAATAACAGTATAGTACTATGTAATAATATATAGAATAACATTATAGTACTATGGAATAATATATAGAATAACAGTATAGTGCTATGGAATAATATATAGAATAACATTATAGTACTATGTAATAATATATAGAATAACAGTATAGTACTATGTAATAATATATAGAATAACAGTATAGTGCTATGGAATAATATATAGAATAACAGTATAGTACTATGGAATAATATATAGAATAACAGTATAGTACTATGGAATAATATATAGAATAACAGTATAGTGCTATGGAATAATATATAGAATAACAGTATAGTACTATGGAATAATATATAGAATAACATTATAGTACTATGGAATAATATATAGAATAACAGTATAGTGCTATGGAATAATATTTAAATTAATAGTATAGTATGTTATAGGATATGGGCCCTGGATCGTCCCTTATTGGTTAGGGTATGGGGCCCTGGATCGTCCTTTCATGGGTATGGGCCCTGGACCCCTCCAGCAGTAAGATGTTGAACTATAAATCCGCCCTCTCTCTTCTCAGAGTCACGGAGTCATTCGATCCTCTGTCAACGCCAATCACCCTCACATGCTGATATCCCAGAGAGTTATAGCGCCCAACCCTTCCCAGTTGCCAGGTCAATGTGTGAAACCAAGTCCAGCCTGATTCGTGGCAGTGCCCAAGCATCAATCAAGCCAGAGCTATACCCAGGTAGGTGATTATTCTCTGCCTTCGCTTGGCGTTGTTTGGATCAGGCCCGGTTGTTTATGGTCCTACTTTGTGTCGTCCCACAGACGGCTCCTGCCCGCGCACTCCCTCATGGCCATGTACATGAACCTCGGTTCTCACATGCAAACGGGAGCAGTTAACCGAGTATCGTCCCCACTACCAGCCGAGTGCCATCACAGACCCGGCCAGTTCCCAAGAAGCTGCCAAAACTAGGTCTACGCAAGCAACTTGAGAAGACCCTACTGGAAATCCCACCCACGAAGCCACCAGCACCGCTGCTTAACTTCTGCCCAGCGCAGCCAATGCGAGTTCATCTACAGGGTGGGACTGGAGGAGGTGGTACAGAGTGTCATAGACAGCCAGGGTGGAGTGGGGCCATGGGGTGGTTGGTGTAGGGAACAAAGTGGGCGTCTCTTTACATTGACTTCTCTCCGCACCTTTTCAGGGAAGGGCTGTCTCCTCTCTTCTGCACATGGACCCATTCTCTTGGGCCCAGTGCCGAGGACTTTACCCCACTGGAAAAGGTAGAGAAGAGTGGGAAGATTCTGTGCGAGCAATGCATGTCGTCCAATCAGAAAGAAAGCGCTGAAGGCTGAGCACACACCAACCGGCTAAAGAACGCATTTGTCAAAGCCCCAGCAGGAACAGGTACGGTCCAACCAGACAGAGTATAGTGGCATTGTGGGTGGAGGATACTTTATACGGGTAGACTTAAAAATGGGGAGGGGGTGAGGGAAGATCGTTACAGATCAAATCCAACTCTCAGATGCAGTGAGATATGGGCCCCTGTAGGCGAGAACACATTGACTATCCAGGAGCCAAGTTTGTCCTGAAGGGTATTCAAGGAAACGCGTTAAGGTTGTTAAATAAAATACACCAGCCACCGATTACCTGTACCACCTGGTACCAGCCCACCGATTACCTGTTACACCTGTAAGACACCATTACGTACACCTGGTACAGCCACCGATTACCTGATACTGTCCAGCCACCGATTACATGTACCTGTACACCTGGTACCCGACCAACGATACCGTTCTACACACCTGGTACCAGCCACCGATTACCTGTCACCTGTCACACCTGGCACCATCCACCACTTACCGGTCCCTGTACCACCTGGTACCATCCACCACTTTACCGGTCCCTGTACCCATCGTACACATCCACCACTTACCTGTCCCTGTACAACCTGGAACCATCCACATTACCGGTCCCTGTACAACCTGGTACCATCCACCACTTACCTGTCCCTGACACCTGGTACCATCCACCACTACCGGTCCCTGTACACCTGTTACCACCACCACTTACCGGTCCCTGTACACCTGGTACCATCCACACTTACCGGCCCCTGCTACACCTGGTACCATCCCACCACTTACGTCCCTGTACACCTGGTACCATCCACCACTTAACCTGTCCTGTACACTGGCACCATCCACCACTTTACCGTCCCTTTACAACGGTACCATCCACCACTTACTGTTCCTGTACACCTGGTATTTACCATCACTTACTGTCCATAACACCTGTATTTACCATCGCTTACCTGTCCCTATACAACTGGTTATTACCATCACTTACCGTCCCTATACAAAAACCTGGATTTACCATCGCTTCCTGGCCTATACACCTGGTATTTAACCATCGCTTACCTGTCCCTATACACACTGGTATTTACCATCGCTTACCTGTCCCTATACACCTGGTATTTACCACTCTTACCTGTCCCTAAAACCTGGTATTTACCATCGCTTACCTGTCCTATACACCTGGTATTTACCATCTCTTCGTCCTTACACCTGGTGTTTACATCACTTACCTGTCCCTATACACTGGTGTTTACCAATCACTTACCTGTCCCTATACACCTGGTGTTTACCATCAGTTACCTGTCCCTATAACATGTTCACCATCACTACCTGTCCCTTACACCTGGACCATCACCACTTACCTGTCCCTGTACACCTGGGTACATCCACCACTTACCTGTCCCTGCATACACCTGGTAGTACATCACTTACCTGTCCCTATACACCTGTATTACCATCGCTTACCTGTCCTATACACTGGTATTTACCATCTCTACTGTCCCTATACCCTGGTTTTACCATCATTACCTGTCCCTACACTGGTATTTACCATTGCTTACCTGTCCCTATACACCTGGTATTTACCTCTCTTACCTGTCCCTATACACCTGGTATTTACCATCGCTACCTGGTCCCTATACACCTGGTATTACCATCACTTACCTGTCCCTATACACCTGGATTTACCATCGCTACCTGTCCCTATACACCTGGTTTTACCATCATACTTACCTGTCGCCTATACACCTGGTATTACCATCGCTACCTGTCCTTTACACCTGGTATTTACCATCGCTTACCTTGTCCCTACTACACTGGTATTTACCATCGCTTACCTGCCCTTATACACCGGGTATTTACCATACTCTACTGTCCTAGACACCTGGTTTACCAGCGTTACTGTCCCTATACACCTGGTAGTTTCCATCTCTTACCGTCCCTATACACCTGGTATTTACCATCACTACCGTCCCTATTCCTTACCTGGTATTCCCGTTACCTGTCCTATAACCTGGGATTTACCCATCGTTACCTGTCCCTATACACCTGGTATTTACCACTCTTACCGTCCTATACACCTGGTATTTACCATCCTAACCTTACCTGGTCCTACACCTGTATTTTACCATCACTTACCTGTCCCTTACACCTGGTATTACCATCGCTTGACCTGTCCCTATACACTGGTATTTACCAATCAACTTACCTGTCCCTATACACCTGGTATGTTACCATCACTATACCGTCCCTATACACCTGGTATTACCATCCTTGACCCTGTCCTATAACCCTGTTTTACCATCCACTTACCTGTCCCTAACACCTGTATTTAACCTTACTCCTCACATCCATCCACTTACCTGTCCCTATTACACCTGGTATTTACCATCACTTACCGTCCCTATACACCTGGTTTACCATCCACTTACTGTCCCGTAACCTGGTATTTACCACCCACTTACCTGTCCCTATACACACCTGGTATTACCATCACTTACCTGCCTATACACTGTGTATTTACTCAACACCTGTCCCTAGTACACGGTACTCCACCACTTAACCTGTCCTATACACCTGGTACCATCCAACTTACCGTCCCTATACACCTGGGATTTACCATCCACTTACATGTCCCTTTACAACCTGGTAACCATCCACCCACTTACCTTTCCCATACACGTGGATTCCTTATTCCTGTAACTGGACCATCCTTACCTGTCCCTATACACATGGTATTTTACCATCACTTACCTGTCCCTATACACCTGGTATTTACCATCGCTTACCTGTCCCTATACACCTGGTATTTACCATCACTTACCTGTCCCTATACACCTGGTATTTACCACCACTTACCTGTCCCTATACACCTGGTATTTACCATCACTTACCTGTCCCTATACACCTGGTACCATCCACCACTTACCTGTCCCTATACACCTGGTATTTACCATCACTTACCTGTCCCTATACACCTGGTATCTGTTCTTACACACCTGGTCCCAACACATGTTTAGAGTCCCATGTCTGACCCTTGACCTCTGGTTTCCTCTGTTTGTCTTGCAGGAGATTGAGCAGCGGTTACAGCACCAGGCTTCCTTATCCCCTGGTACCCCACCCGCCATCTCCAGCAAGCAGGACAGCATCATCCGTCACCATGCTCTGCGCCAGGTAAGGGCCGGAGAGAAATCCGCACCTCGTGCAAAGACAAATCCGCCGCCTGTATCTTAACCATTGTTTCTGTTCACAGCCCCCCCAGCCACAGACCAGCCTGCAAAGGGGCATCGCCGGTGCCCGGTCCATGCTGCCCAACTTTGCCCAGGCACCTCAGCTCCCCGTGGCAGGGGGTTTGCTGGCAATGCCAGGTAGGTCAGAGAGAGCGGGCGGTTACGGGTTATTTACCCTTTTTCACGTGGAAATACCTACAACGTTGTCTTTATTTCCCTGCAGGGGTTAACATTGCGTATCTGAATGCTGGGATGGGGGGCCACAAAGCCGCCAGCCTCGCCGATAGACAGCGCGAATACCTCCTAGACATGATCCCTCCACGGTCCATATCACAGTCCATCAGCGGGCAGAAATAGCCCCCCATGCACTGCCCCCCTACAGCCAACCGACGTCCTGATGGTGGATATCAGCCAGTGGGTGTGGCCAGCACTGTTCCTCCCCCTGTAGCAGCGCGTGAAGGATCCTGATTGGTTCTTTCCTTTGTCACTCACTGTGGCTGCTTCTCCTTGTTCTAAACCCAGTTCTGTCTCTGCCGGTTCCACCCCCCCGGGTCCATTGGTCGGATTTGGTTGATTTTGTGTATTTTCTTGTCCTTGAAAATTTGAACTTTGCGCTGTAGGGGTCCGACCGTGGTGGGCCGCGCAGGAACTGGGTGCAAAATGTCTCCTCCCTCACCGAAGTGGCTGCTAATGGGTCCCGGGCTTGGGTGGTCCGCGTTGCGTGAAACCCTGGGAATGGGCTGAGCTTTGGGGAGGGCACCAAGGACTGGGGGGGTGGGGCACCAGATTTTCAGTATTTCCCCAGGATCCCTCGCCCTATAAAAGCACTGCCGGTGGGCTCCCTGTACCTGCCAGACCACCAACTCCGTTTGCACTAACTGTGTATTTAAATGATGAGACTGGGGGGTTGACATGATCCGTATGGACCTATCAGAAATCTTATTGTTACCACCTGGATACAGATGCACTTAAACACTGTCTGCTTCAGGGAGAAAGGGGCTGGTGGGTGGTGCCATGTGTCCGACACATGTACTGTGCCTCGGGGAGATGCACAGGATAAATATTCCCCCTTTGTATTTCAAGATGGACGTCTTTAGTTCACAAAGCACTTACCCTTTGTCTTGTTTTCCCCATTACTGCTTAATGTGGCCACAGTGTCCAAGCTAAAAACCGTGTTACACCCGCGTTCCCCTCTGGGTCCGCGCCATGTTGGATGGAGATGGTTCCTGGATTACGGATGGGCTGTCTGGGGTTGATGGTAACAGATCGGGACCAAGTTTCCCAGATGCAGTGGGATATGGACCCCGTAGACATTGACTATTCCAGGGCCACTGTCCGTCCTGCAGTGGTGTAAAAGGAGAGACGGTTAATAACACGGTAAAATGGCCGCGGGTTCTCCGGTGGATTAACTGTTTGTGTTCCAGCTGCTCTGAGATGGAAGTTCAGTATTTACCCCCCCCCCCCATGGTGACCCCTCTGACGCCCCCCCCAAGATTTAAGGTGCTGCACTGAAATCCAGCGTCTGGAACGTGTTCTCTCCAGTTATGCAATGACTTCCCCTTTAACCCCCGCTGGGAGCCATTTCCAGTCTCGATGGGCTGAGTTGCTTCTGTTTTCAAGCAGACGGATCTTTCTTTTTTCTCTGTATATATGAAAGGGATTCTGGGAAATAAGATAAAGCAAAAAAAATTAAAAAAAACTGCAAATGATACAAAAAAAACCATAAGAAAAAACCTGTATATTGTGTAAAAAATACAAAAGTCAGAAAACCCACAACAACCAGAGTTTAATAGTGTGAGACTTTGTCACTGTATATCGTAGTTTGTGTGCACTAAACGTACATGGGCAAAAGGCAGCGCGTGTGAGTATGGCAGCACCAACCTCAACAGGACACCCCCTACGTCACCAATGGGAATGCGGCTATTAGCGCGATGTCGTTGGAATAGGAACCAATAGTATTACTGCACGTTGCTGCCTGGAACCAATAGTATTGCTGGGCGCTGCTACCAGGAACCAATAGTGTTGCTGGGTGCTGCTGCCAGGAACCAATAGTATTGCTGGGTGCTGCTGCCAGGAACCAATAGTGTTGCTGGGCGCTGCTACCAGGAACCAATAGTATTGCTGGGGGCTGCTGCCAGGAACCAATAGTGTTGCTGGGCGCTGCTACCAGGAACCAATAGTATTGCTGGGGGCTGCTGCCAGGAACCAATAGTATTGCTGGGTGCTGCTGCCAGGAACCAATAGTATTGCTGGGCGCTGCTGCCAGGAACCAATAGTATTGCTGGGGGCTGCTGCCAGGAACCAATAGTATTGCTGGGTGCTGCTACCAGGAACCAATAGTATTGCTGGGCGCTGCTGCCAGGAACCAATAGTATTGCTGGGTGCTGCTGCCTCTTGCTCATGGTTGAATTGTTCCCCATTATTGTGGGGTTGCAAGTTCTGTTTGTGAATTCAGGTTAAAGGCCGAGAACGTCGGATTTTCCCACCAACTTACTGACCAATAACCGAAAATTTCAATCTTTTTTTTGGAGATTTAAAAGAAAAAACCCAACTTTGTAATATTTATCACTTGCAAGCTCCGTTTAATAAAGAAAGGAACGGTTTATAACTTTCTACTGGCTGTGGGATTTCTATATCGGATGTAATGAATTGTCTATTCTCCTTCCGCTCGACTCCATAGGCACCTGTATGTTAATTACCCACAAAGCATCGGTGTAAGGAGAACTGACTCTCCCTTTAATTACTGAGCTGCACCACAACCGGGAGGGACCTTGCCAGGAAATTAAATGAGGGATTCTGGGAATTGTTTATAAAAGCAAGGAGACTGTTTACCAACCAACCACCAGCTGCTGGTTATAATGTTATAATGTTCGACTTTATGGGACCATTGGAATTCCCAGACACTCAGAGCTCATACCAGGGAACCTGACGGTGATCATCATTGTAAAGGTTAATCATCTAGTAGAACCCTGAACACAGTTCTAGGCTCCTCTCACGGTGATCATCATTGTAAAGGTTAAACAGGTTGCCTTGGGAAGTGTTAACCTTTGTCCAGCTCTCCCCTATATGAGGCAAATATGATGCAAGTTGCAAAAATAAAGATTAAAGGGGAAGTTAAGTGCAAATATATCTACTTTTTAGAAATACTTCATTCCTTAAATGAATTGATTGAAGCCTAGGAGGTTAAAGAGCTATGCCTTACCTCCCATTCTTCAATCAATATCTCCGGAGCCAGGGACGAAGGTGAGTATTTGCTTGTGAAGGTTCTCATTCATCCAGGTCATGGTATACTGTATCTGTTGTAATCAATTAGATCAACTGGATCACGCCCTTAACACTTGGCTGTGATATGCTAATTGGGATTTTCCAGGGTACATAATTGCCACAGATTCTTGTACAAGTCATTCTGAATTGAGAAAGCCAGTCGGATGACTAGCGAAACGTCTTCAAGAACTACATTTCAAGTCCAGTTGATCTAATTGAATACAACAGATATACCATGACCTGGATGGATGAATATTACAGATATACCATGACCTGGATGAATGAATATTACAGATATACCGTGACCTGGATGGATGAATATTAGATATACCGTGACCTGGATGAATGAATATTACAGATATACCGTGACCTGGATGGATGAATATTACAGATATACCGTGACCTGGATGGATGAATATTACAGATATACCGTGACCTGGATGGATGAATATTACCTTGGATGCGGTGATGTGTGGCAACGAACACGATACTGAACACGTATTATAGCCGGTGACCCAACGTGGAATGGAGCACTGGAATATTTCAGCGATAGTACCGTTGTGGACCTGGCCGGATGACGAGTGAACGGTATTACAGAACCCTCACCACTGACCTGTTCTATGAATGAATATTACAGACTATCACCGTGACCTGGATGGGATGAATGACTACAGATTATACCGTGAAACGCCCCTGGATAGATGGATGTACATTGCAGTATAACCGCATGGTACCTGCGTATGAATGCTGGGAATATTACAGAATACCCGTGGACCTGGGATGGATGAATATTACAGATGTACAACGTACCGGGATGTTGGAGCAATGATATACAGTACCGATGGATTGCATATAAGATCGTACGTACCGGATGATGAATATATGACAAGATATAGCCGGTGACTTGCTGGAAATGAAGATCTTGACAGATATACCGGGACCTGGATGGATGAAATACAATCCTGACGGATGTATCAATAAGACCTCAACCGTGACGGATGGAGTGAATATTACAGAGATACCTGACAGGCTGATGTGTTTATGTATGTACCAGATTTTTATAGACGCGTGAACCTGGTATGGATGAATCCATGTACGAGATCATATCTCGACCTGGATGGGATGAATAGATTACAGACGACTACCGTGACCTGGATGAATGAATCATCAGTATTGGAACAGATGATAATACAGATTACAGTACACGAGAACTGAAATAATCCGTGGACCTTGGATGAAGAATATTACAGATATATTCCGATGACCTTGATGCCTGCCAGGAATATTAACACTGAGTTATTACTTCGCGGGTGGACAGGGGAGGGGGAAAAAAGATAGAGGTGGGAACGAGGCAGAATTTGAACAGACACATAGTGATGGTGGGAGGGAGACTTAGAGGTTGGGGGCTAGTACCGCCGTGACGCTGATCGGACGAATATCGCAGAACGCTGTCAGTGACCTGGAGGATGAATACAGAAACGGCGGAGATGCGATTACACCCGGATGGATGGATGAATATTACAGATATACCATGACCTGGATGGATGAATATTATACAGATATACCGTGACCTGGATGGATGAATATTACAGATACACCGTGACCTGGATGGATGAATATTATAGATACACCTAGCACCAGGCAGACAACACACTGTTCGGCATGTAGGGTCTGGCGACAGATTACCCTATCTACCCTTCTAATAATGGAGTCCCCTACCACTACCACCTGCCTATCCTTCCTAGCCCCCAGTTCTCCCTCCCTTGTATTGGAGATGGCCGTCCCTGGGTGCTCAAGGGAAAGGCCCGCTCCATACATGCTGCTTCCGAGCCATCGTCCTCCACATCTTCGCCTAAAATGGCAAATCTGTTGGGATCGACCAGCTGGGAAGAAGCCCCCCTATCCTTCCGTCCCTACTTCCCCTGGTGACCCTTACAAATCTATCTCCTTCTCCACCTTATCTGCCCCATCTCCACCCACCAGTTTACTGGCCCCTGCCAGTACCTGCATTTCCCCCAGATTTGCCAAGTCCTGCAATGCTGCAAGTTTACCCTTAGACTCTGGACCTCAGATTCCAAATGGGCACCCACTCACATCTGACACATACATAGGTCCCCTGGGGCGGCTGCTCCAAGATCCCATACATGTGGCAGGATGCACATTGCGTGGCCCGACACAACTGTCCAACTAAACAGCAATACACAGCAGAGACACAGCAGAGAAAGAGCAGTGTTGTTTTTAAACCCTTTCTTGTTCTAAACGCTTGTTTCTCAACGCACCCCCCTTAAACACAGAACAACCCTTAAACACAACCCAACCCTTAAACAGACAAACCCCCTAAACTACAGACAAAACCCCTTAAACACAGACAAACCCCTTAAAACAGACAAACCCTTAATACAGACAAACCCTTAAAACAGACAAACCCCTTAAACACAGACAAACCCCTTAATACAGACAAACCCTTATACAGACAAACCCCTTAAACAGACAAACCCCTAAATACAGACAAACCCCTAAATACAGACAAACCCCTTAAACACAGACAAACCCCTTAAACACAGACAAACCCCTTAAATACAGACAAACCCCTTAAACACAGAAAACCCCTTAATACAGACAAACCCCTTAAATCAGACAAACCCCTTAAACACAACAGACAAACCCTTAATACAGACAAACCCCTTAATACAGACAAACCCCTAAACACAGACAAACCCCTTAAAACAAGACAACCCCTTAATACAACAACCCCTTAAACACAGACAAACCCTTAACCCAGACAAACCCCTTAAACACAGACAAACCCCTTAAACACAGCCAACCCCTTAAACACAGACAAACCCCTTAAACACAGACAAACCCCTTAAACACAGACAAACCCCTAAATACAGACAAACCCCTTAAACACAGACAAACCCCTTAAACACAGACAAACCCCTTAAACACAACAAACCCCTAAATACGACAAAACCCCTTAAATACAGACAACCCCTTAAACACAGACAAACCCCTTAAATACAGACAAACCCCTTAAATACAGACAACCCCCTTAACACAGACAAACCCCTTAATACAGACAAACCCCTTAAACACAGACAAACCCCTAACACAGACAAACCCCTTAAACACAGACACCCTAAACAACAAACCCCTTAAACACAGACAAACCCCTTAAACCCAGACAAACCCCTTAAACAACAAGACAAACCCCTTAAACACAGACAAACCCCTTAAATACAGACAAACCTTACACACACACCTTAAACAGACATTAATCCAGACAAAACCCTTAAATACAGACAACCCTTAACGACAGACCAACCCCTTAAAATACAGACAAACCCCTTAAACACAGACAAACCCTTAAATACAGACAAACCCCTTAAACACAGACAAACCCCTTAAACACAGCACAAACCCCTTAACACAGACAAACCCCTTAAAACAGACAAACCCCTTAAAACAGACAAAAAAACCCCTTAAACACAGACAAACCCCTTAAACCAGACAAAACCCCTTAAATACAGACAAACCCCTTAATACAGACAAACCCTTAAACACAGACAAACCCCTTAAACACAGACAAACCCTTAAATACAGACAAACCCCTTAAATACAGTCAAAACCCTTAAACACAGACAACCCCTTTAACACAGACAAACCCCTTAAACAGACAAACACTTAACACAGACAAACCCCTTAATACAGAACAAACCCCCTTAATACAGACAAACCCTTAAACACAGACAAACCCTTAACCCACAGACAAACCCCTTGAACACAACACCCCTTAACCAGACAACCCTAACCAGACAAACCCTTAAACACAGACAACACCCTTAAAACAGACAACCCTTAAACACAGACAAACCCCTTAACACAGACAAACCCCTTAAATACAGACAAACCCCTTAAAACACAGACAAAACCCTTAAACACAGACAACCCATTAAATACACGACAAACCCCTTAAATAACAGCAAACCCCTTAAACACAGACAACCCCTTAAACACAGACAACCCCTTAAATACAGACAAACCCCTTACACAACAGACAACCCCTTAAACACAGACAAACCCCTTAAACATAGACAACCCCTTAAATACAGACAAACCCCTTAAACACAGACAACCCCCTTAACACAGACAAACCCCTTAAACAAGACAAACCCCTAAACACAGACAAACCCCTTAAACACAGACACCCCTTAACACAGACAAACCCCTTAAACACAGACAAACCCACACACGAACCCTTAATCAGACAACCCTTAAACAAGACAACCCCTTAAATACAGACAAACCCCTTAAAACACAGACAAACCCCTTAATACAGACAAAACCCCTTAAATCAGACAAATCCCTTAATACAGACAAACCCCTTAACACAGACAAACCCCTTAACACAGACAACCCTTAACACAACACCTGAAACAGAACCGACAACAAACCCTAAAAACAGACAAACCCCTTAAAACACAGACAAACCCCTTAAATAAACAAACACAAACCAGACAACCCTAAACACACAACCCTTAATACAGACAAACCCCTTAAACACAGACAACCCTTAAACACGACAAACCCATTAAATACAGACAAACCCCTTAAAGACAGTCAAACCCCTTAAACACAGACAACCCCTTAACACAGACAAACCCTTAATACAGACAAACCCCTTAAATACAGACAAACCCTTAAACACAGACACCCTTAAATACAGACAAACCCCTTAAATACAGACAAACCCCTTAAATACAGACAAACCCCTTAAACACAGACAAACCCCTTAAACACAGACAAACCCTTTGAAAGAAAATTGTTAAAGAGCTGATCGCTCTGGAGAAATGACTTAAATGAGGTTCGAAACCGGTTAAAAAGTATTCTATAATGGTTGGACTAGACTGTGAAATCCCCCACAACCAGAACATGCCCCTAGTTTTAACCAAATCTACAGAGCCATAAAAAATTCCAGAAATTTATTAAACCAAACGTATAAAACTATTAGAATAGAAAAAAGTACAGTCCTTTATATTTATATAATAATCATCATAGAGATCCACATCAGTGTTTAAAATGGATCCACGCCATTCATTATAGGAGATCCACGCTGGTCTCTGGAAAGGATCCACGTTGGTCTCTAGAAAGGATCAACATTACTCTCTCCTGAAAGGATCCACAACAGTCTCTAGAAAGGATCCACGGCCGTCTCTAGAAAGGATCCATGGCGGTCTCTAGAAAGGATCCACGGCAGTCTCCAGAAAGGATACACGGTTGTCCCTAGAAAGGATCTGCGTCGGTCTCTAGAAAGGATCCACGTCGGTCTCTAGAAAGGTTCCCCGTCAGTCTCTGGGGGGATTCCTCGTCAGTCTCTGGAAAGGATCCACGGCCGTCTCTAGAAAGGATCCACGGCCGTCTCTAGAAAGGATCCACGTCAGTCTCTAGAAAGGATCCACGTCAGTCTCTAGAAAGGATCCACGTCAGTGTTCTTTGACTGCTTTTTATAACCATTTGTGATGGAAAACACCGACACTGTGAAATTGAACTTCCACGCAGTATTGACATTAAAAATGTATTTTCCAACTGCGGCGTTATTAATCAATTGTAAATACGGCTCCTAGTTCCTAAATAGTTAAGTTAAAGGGCAAGTCCACCCTCAAAACAAAAATTTATACTCGCTGTCCCCCAATATAACTTTCACAATACTTACCTTTTCATTTGAAATACCTGAACATACTTACAGAGCTTGATCCCTCACCGCCGCTCTATCCTTCTTCTGGGTGCCACCATGGCCTCTTCTGCTGCTTTACAAACTCATAGCCAGTTTACAACAGGCTAGGGGCCAATTTATAAAGTACCGTTATCGCTAAAATAACGTTCGTTATCGGCAAAATAACGATCAAATAACGATCGTTATTGGTAAAATAACGATCAAATAACGATTGTTATCGCTAAAATAACGATCGTTATCGCTAAAATACCGTTTGTTATCGCTAAAATAACGACCGTTATCGCTAAAATAACGACCGTTATCGCTAAAATAATGTTCGTTATCGCTAAAATAACGATCAAATAACAATCGTTATCGCTAAAATAACGTTCGTTATCGGTAAAATAGCGTTCGTTATCGGTAAAATAACGTTCGTTATCGGTAAAATAACGTTCGTTATCGGTAAAATAGCGTTCGTTATCGGTAAAATAGCGTTCGTTATCGGTAAAATAACGATCGTTATCGGTAAAATAACGATCGTTATCGGTAAAATAACATTCGTTATCGGTAAAATAGCGTTCGTTATCGGTAAAATAACATTCGTTATCGGTAAAATAGCGTTCGTTATCGGTAAAATAGTGTTCGTTATCGGTAAAATAACGATCGTTATCGGTAAAATAACATTCGTTATCGGTAAAATAGCGTTCGTTATCGGTAAAATAACGATCGTTATCGGTAAAATAATCGTTATTTTAGTGATACCGATAACGGTACTTTATAAATAGGGCCCTAAATCTGCTGGCGAGAGATTGGTGTCTGTACGTGTCCATAGGGGAATCAGACGAAGTGGGACGTATTGTGAAATTTACATGGGGGGCTGGTTATATATTTTTTCATTTTGACGGGGTCTGGAATGTCCAAGGTCCCCACAAGGTCGTTCTCTGCATGAGAGCAATATGGCAGTTCCTATGATCTTCTCTTTTTGGGGCCCCAATGCTTGTCGGGCCCCTGGTCTAATATTTCCTTTGCCATGAATGGAGATCATAGCCGTCCGTAACTGGACAGTTAAAGAAAAAAGAACCCAAAAAATCCAAGTTTGAGTTAGAAATAACCTGGAGGATCCCACTCAGGGCCTTTCCTGTTCCTGTATTAGCTCATTTCAGTTCCCCAAACATTTCCCCTTCCTGACGGTACTTTCACCTTCATTACTGTCCTGAACCTGTGATTTCCACTCTTACCCACCCCATGATGTAGGAATATATGACATCATCAATATTGGTGCAGAGATTCCCTGATTAACACTTTCCTAGTAGCAGTGTGAAGGTCTGTAGCTCTCCCTGTCATCAGCTGCGGCAATATCACCTTAAAGGGAAAGTGCAGCTCCTTAAAGGTGAATGTTGGAGGGTAGGAAGCGCGCCCTTGTTGTTTCTAGAAGTGTAAATATTAAAGGGGAATGTTGGAGGGTAGGAAGCACGCCCGTGTTGTTTCTAGAAGTGTAGATATTAAAGGGGAATGTTGGAGGGTAGGAAGCGCGCCCGTGTTGTTTCTAGAAGTGTAAATATTAAAGGGGAATGTTGGAGGTAGGAAGCGCGCCCGTGTTGTTTCTAGAGTGTAGATATTAAAGGGGAATGTTGGAGGGTAGGAAGCGCGCCCGTGTTGTTTCTAAGATGTAAATATTAGGGAATGTTGGAGGGTAGGAAGCGCGCCCGTGTTGTTTCTAGAAGTGTAGATATTAAAGGGGAATGTTGGAGGGTAGGAAGCGCGCCCATGTTGTTTCTAGAAGTGTAGATATTAAAGGGGAATGTTGGAGGGTAGGAAGCGCGCCCGTGTTGTTTCTAGAAGTGTAAATATTAAAGGGCAATGTTGGAGGGTAGGAAGCGCGCCCGTGTTGTTTCTAGAAGTGTAAATATTAAAGGGGAATGTTGGAGGGTAGGAAGCGCGCCCGTGTTGTTTCTAGAAGTGTGATTTAAAGGGGAATGTTGGAGGGTAGGAAGCGCGCCCGTGTTGTTTCTAGAAGTGTAATTTAAAGGGGAATGTTGGAGGGTAGGAAGCGCGCCCGTGTTGTTTTCTAGAAGTGTACATATTAAGGGGAATGTTGGAGGGTAGGAAGCGCCCCATGTTGTTTCTAGAAGGTAGCTATTAAAGGGGAATGTTGGAGGGTAGGAAGCGCGCCCTGTTTTTTCTAGAAGTGTACATATTAAAGGGGAATGTTGGAGGGTAGGAAGCCGCGCCATGTTGTTTCTAGAAGTGTAGCTATTAAAGGGGAATGTTGGAGGGTAGAAGCGCGCCCGTGTTGTTTCTAGAAGTGTAAATATTAAAGGGGAATGTTGGAGGGTAGGAAGCGCGCCCGTGTTGTTTCTAGAAGTGTAAATATTAAAGGGGAATGTGGAGGGTAGGAAGCGCGCCCGTGTTGTTTCTAGAAGTGTAAATATTAAAGGGGAATGTTGGAGGGTAGGAAGCGCGCCTGTGTTGTTTCTAGAAGTGTAAATATTAAAGGGGAATGTTGGAGGGTAGGAAGCGCGCCCGTGTTGTTTCTAGAAGTGTAAATATTAAGGGGAATGTTGGAGGGTAGGAAGCGCGCCTGTGTTGTTTCTAGAAGTGTAAATATTAAAGGGGAATGTTGGAGGGTAGGAAGCGCGCCCGTGTTGTTTCTAGAAGTGTAAATATTAAAGGGGAATGTTGGAGGGTAGGAAGCGCGCCCGTTTTGTTTCTAGAAGTGTACATATTAAAGGGGAATGTTGGAGGGTAGGAAGCGCGCCCATGTTATTTCTAGAATGTAAATATTAAAGGGGGTGTTGGAGGGTAGGAAGCGCGCCCATTTTGTTTCTAGAAGTGTACATATTAAAGGGGAATGTTGGAGGGTATGGAGGAGGGAATAAAGGTTCGCACCAATTGATGGTCACGACTGAACGCACACACGTGCGATTCTCTATTATTCACAATTAACCAATGTCAATTAGCAGGGCTGCACGGATTCCAATTAACATTATTGCTACGTGTTATTAATATGAGTCATTATATATTTTACTGATCTGCAACATTCCCCTTTAAAGTGCATTGCACCGAGCTGGGCCAAGATCAGGTTCACTTCATTATGCTGCGCCGGCAGTTCCAATGTAGCGTGCATTACACGGCTAAACGTCCATTGCAGCAATAAACACATGCACTGTCTCTAGCGGAAATGCTCACACACAGAACAGGTTACATCATAAAGGGTTAACACCTCCCCCATATATCACATAATCGCTGCTGATTGGCTGGGAGACAGTGAGGTGAATGTTAAGCTGGTTACACACATTAGCGATACAGACCGATCTTATCGGTAGACGGATTGACCCCATATCGCTATTGTGTGTATGGCCGAAACGACCATTTACTACGCTGACGAACATTCAGTGTTGGCATCTGAAAGGGACTCGCGGTCGGCCCCTGTGCTAAAGTCTAGGGAGTCACCTGCGATCGTAGGGACTATGGCCGTCATGGACGTTCTCCCTATACTTTATATTTATACAGGGAAAACGCTTGTAACGGTTTGTACTCCCAGAATCATCATCTTTGACCGATTGCTACATTGTGTACCCACCTTTACATGGTGGGAGATACAAACACAAGGTACCTAGTGAGCATGTGCAGAAGGAGTTTTGTGTCTGTGACCATCAGGAAGAGGCAACACTGGAAAGCAGCAGTGACATCACAGATGGCCAGTAATCTGAAATATTCTATAAAGGATTTCTACACTGAATTCAGTGATATTTATAGACTGTGGAGCTGCCTTTGTATCTTGGGTTTCGTTCTCCTTTAAAGGTAACGGAATAACAAGGATTTAATGAAGGAATTCTCGCTGGCGCCCCTTCTGTCCAAGATAACAAACTGCAGAGACGGAACCATCTCTATCTAATTTTCTAATGTTCCAATGTGATGGAACAAGGAACCCAACGGAAATGAACTGGAATTGACCCTGTGATAGTAACAATCCCTATGGGACATGGACTAGCCCCGAAGACTCGGATTCCTGTTACAGTCGAAACCCAGAGGAAATGATGCTGCCATATAGATCTTCCGTGAGTGGCTGGTAGCAGGAACTGGCTTCATCCAGGACGTACAGGGGGTCAGCAATCTGCAGTGGGGAGAAACCTTCCTCAACCAGCTTCATCTTCTGTAGTTTAAAGGTCCCAGTGATTTCCATGGATTCCTGGAAAATAGACACAATGTGTAACTGCCCCAGGAAGGGTAATTGTCAGCAGCCACCCTATAAGGACCTCCCACATGGAGCTGATAAGGCACCAATAATGATATGGGGGGGATGTAGAACAGGAGGGTCCTAGAAATAAAGGAGACCCCAATTTCAAATAAATGGCAGAAAATCAATGACGTCACTGACCATCACCACAATCCAAACGCTGCACCAACAAAGCCAATGCGCCAGGGAAACAAACTCACCATAATTCGAAGGAAGCGCGGACGGGCATAGGAAGGAAGGAACTTCATTACATGGGTGTGTATCAGCTTCAAATCAAGATCATGGCCAGGACTGAGAGTTATAGCAGCCATACCAGTTCGTCCTTCATGTCCTAATGTGGAAAGAACAGTGACACTGAATACAAGGGACCATACCTGCAACACCTGTGCAGTATACAAGGTGACAGGTACCTGTGTATAACATTGAATGGTTACCTGGGATTGTTTACTATAATACCTGTACAGTATACAAGGTGACAGGTACCTGTGTATAACATTGAATGGTTACCTGGGATTGTTTACTATAATACCTGTGCAGTATACAAGGTGACAGGTACCTGTGTATAACATTGAATGGTTACCTGGGATTGTTTACTATAACACCTGTGCAGTATACGTCAGTATCCAGGTGACAGTACCTGTGTAATAACCTTGAATGGTTACCTGGGATTGTTTACTATACACCTGTGCAGTATACAAGGTGACAGGTACCTGTGTATAACATTGAACGGTTACCTGGGATTGTTTACTATAACACCTGTCAGTATACAAGGTGACAGGTACCGGTGTATAACATTGAACGGTTACCTGGGATTGTTTACTATAACACCTGTGCAGTATACAAGGTGACAGGTACCTGTGTATAACATTGAATGGTTACCTGGGATTGTTTACTATAAAACCCTGTGCGGTATACAAGGTGACAGGTACCTGTGTACAACATTGAATGGTTACCTGGGATTGTTTACTATAACCACCTGTGCAGTATAACACAAGGTGACAGGTACCTGTGTATAACATTGAATGGTTACCTGGGATTGTTTACTATATCCTGTGCAGTATCCAAGGTGACAGGTACCTGTGTATAACATTGAGGTTACCTGGGTTGTTTATACTATACACCTGTGAGTATACAAGGTGACAGGTACCTGTGTATAACATTGAATGGTTACCTGGGATTGTTTACTATAACACCTTGCAGTATACAAGGTGACAGTTACCTGTGTATAACATTGAATGGTTTACCTGGGATTGTTTCTATAATACCTGTGCAGTATACAAGGTGACAGGTACCTGTGTATAACTTGAATGGTTTACCTGGGATGTTTACTATAACACCTGTGCGGTATACAAGGTGACAGGTACCTTTGTATACCATTGAATGGTTACCTGGGATTGTTTACTATAACACCACCTGTGCAGTATACAAGGTGACAGGTACCTGTGTATAACATTGAATGCTTACCTGGGAATGTTTACTATAACACCTGTGCCGTATAACAAGGTGACAGGTACCTGTGTATAACATTGAATGGTTACCTGGGATTGTTTACTATAACACCTGTGCAGTATACAAGTGTGACAGGTACCTGTGTAAACATTGAATGGTTACCTGGGATTGTTTACTATAACACCTGTGCGGTATACAAGGTGACAGGTACCTGTGTATAACATTGAATGGTTACCTGGGATTGTTTACTATAACACCTTGCAGTATACAAGGTGACAGGTACCTGTGTATAACATTGAATGGTTACCTGGGATTGTTTACTATAAAACCTGTGCGGTATACAAGGTGACAGGTACCTGTGTAAAACATTGAATGGTTACCTGGGATTGTTTACTATAACACCTGTACGGTATACAAGGTGACAGGTACCTGTGTTAACATTGAATGGTTACCTGGGATTGTTTACTATAAACACCTGTCGTATACAAGGTGACAGGTACCTGTGTATAACTTGAATGGTTCCTGGGATTGTTTACCTACTATAATACCTGTGGTATACAAGGTGACAGGTACCTGTGTATAAACATTGAATGGTTACCTGGGATTTTTACTATAATCCTGTGCAGTATACAAGGTGACAGGTACCTGTGTATAACATTGAATGGTTTACCTGGGATTGTTTATACTATAATACCTGTGCAGTAACAAGGTGACAGGTACCTGTGTATACCATTGAATGGTTACCTGGGATTTTTTACTATAAACCTTTCCAGTATACAAGGTGACAGTGCCTGTGTATAACATTGAATGGTTTACCTGGGATTGTTTACTATAATACCTGTGCAGTATACAAGGTGACAGGTACCTGTGTATAACATTGAAGGTTACCTGGATTGTTTACTAAAACCTGTGCGGTATACAAGGTGCCAGGTACCTGTGTTACATTGAATGGTTACCTGGGATTGTTTACATAATACCTGTGCAGTATACAAGTGACAGGTACCTGTTATAACATTGAATGGTTACCTGGGATTGTTTACTATATACCTGTGGCAGTATACAAGGTGACAGGTACCTGTGTTAACATTGAATGGTTACCTGGGATTGTTTACTATAAACCTGTGCAGTATACAAGGGACAGGTACCTGTGTATAACATTGAATGGTTACCTGGGATTGTTTACTATAACACCTGTCAGTATACAAGGTGACAGGTACCTGTGTAAACATTGAATGGTTACCTGGGATTGTTTACTATAACACCTTGTGCAGTATACAAGCACGTACCTGTGTATAACATTGAATGGTTACCTGGGATTGTTTACTATATACCTGTGCAGTATACAAGGCGACAGGTACCTGTGTATAACATTGAAGGTTACCTGGGATTGTTTACTATAACCACTGTGCGTATACAAGGTGACAGGTACCTGTGTATAACATTGATGGTTACCTGGGATTGTTTACTTAATACACCTGTGCAGTATACAAGGTACAGGTACCTGTGTATAACATTAATGGTTACCTGGGATTGTTTACTATAACTGTGCAGTATACAAGGTGACGTACCTGTATACAACATTGAATGGTTACCTGGGATTGTTTTACTATAACACCTGTGGCAGTATAAGGTGACAGGTACCTGTGTATAACATTGAATGGTTACCTGGATTGTTTACTATATACCTGTGCAGTATACAGGTGACAGGTACCTGTGTATAACTTGAATGATGTTACCTGGGATTGTTTACTATAACACCTGTGCAGTATACAAGGTGACAGGTACCTGTGTATAACATTGAATGTTACCTGGGATTGTTTACTATAACCTGTGGAGTATACAAGGTGACAGGTACCGGTGTATAACATTGAATGGTACCTGGGATTGTTTACTATAATACCTGTGCATATACAGGTGACAGGTACCTGTGTACAACATTGATGGTTACCTGGGATTGTTTTACTATAACACCTGTGCAGTATACAAGGTGACGGATCTGTGTATAACTAAATGGTTACCTGGGATTGTTTACTATAATAACCTGTGCATTATACAAGTGTGACAGGTACCTGTGTATAACATTGAATGGTTCCTTCGTGGATTGTTTACTATAATACCTGTGGCTAGATAACAGGTGACGGTACCTGTGTATAACTGAATGGTTACCTGGGATTGTTTACTATAATACCTGTGCGGTTACAAGGTGACAGGTACCTGTGTATAACATTGAATGGTAACTGGGTGTTGTTTACTATAAACCTGTGCGGGTATACAAGGTGACAGGTACCTGTGTATAACATTGAATGGTTACCTGGGATTGTTTTACTATAACACCTGTCGGGATACAAGGTGACAGGTACCTGTGTATAACATTGATGGTTACTGGATTGTTTACTATAACACCTGTGCGTTATACAAGGTGACAGGAACCTGTGTATACATTGAATGTGTTACCTGGGATTGTTTACTAACACCTGTGCGTATACAAGGTACGTACTGTTGTAAACATTGAATGGTTACCTGGGATTGTTACTAAATACCTGTATATCAAGGTGACAGGTCCCTGTGTATAACATTGAATGGTTCCCTGGGATTGTTTACTATAACACCTTGCGTTACAAGGTGACGGTACCTGTGTAACATTGAATGGTTACCTGGGATTGTTTACTATAACACCTGTGCGTATACAGGGACAGGTACCTGTGTACAACATTGAACGGTTACCTGGATTGTTTACTAATACACCTGTGCGGTATACAAGGTGACAGGTATCTGTAGTAACATTGAATGGTTCCTGGGATTGGTTACTTATAAATACCTGTGCGGTATACAAGTGACAGGTATCTGGTAATAACATTGAACGGTTACCTGGGATTGTTTACTATAATACCTGTGCGGTATACAAGGTGACAGGTACCGTGTATACACATTGAATGGTTACCTGGGATTGTTTACTATAACACCTGTGCAGTATACAAGGTGACAGGTACCTTGTGTATAACATTAAATGGTACCTGGGATTGTTTACTATAATCCTGTGCAGTATACAGGTGACAGGTACCTGTGTACAACATTGAATGTTACCGTGGATTGTTTACTATAAACCTGTGCAGTATATACAAGGTGACAGGTACCTGTGTATAACATTGAAGGGTTACCTGGGATTGTTTATATAATACCTGTGCAGTATACAAGGTGAACAGGTACCTGTGTATAACATTGAATGTTACCGGGATTGTTTACTATAACACCTGGTAAGTATACAAGGTGACAGGTACCTGTATAACATTGAATGGTTACCTGGGATTGTTTACTATAATAACCTGTGCAGTATACAAGGTGACGGTACCTGTGTATAAACATTGAATGGTTACCTGGGATTGTTTACTATAACACCTGTGCAGTATACAAGGTGACAGGTACCTGTGTATAACATTGAATGGTTACCTGGGATTGTTACTTAACCTGTGCGGTATACAAGTGACAGGTACTGTGTATAACATTGAATGGTTACCTGGGATTGTTTACTATAACCTGTCAGTATACAAGGTGACAGGTACCTGTGTATAACTTGAATGGTTACCTGGGATTGTTTACTATAATACCTGTGCAGTATACAAGGTGACAGTACCGTGTATAACATTGAATGGTTACCTGGGATTGTTTACTTATAATACCTGTGCGGTATACACAAGGTGACAGGTACCTGTGTATACATTGAATGGTTACTGGGATTGTTTTACTATAATACCGTGCGGTATACAAGTTGACAGGTACCTGTGTAACCATTGAATGGTTACCTGGGATTGTTTACTACAAACCGTGTGCGGTTCTTCAGGGTGAGTACCTGTGATATAAACCTTGAATTAGTTAACGGGTGTGGATTGTACTATACACATCTGTTAGCGGTACATAAACAGATGTGACAGGTACACTGTGTATAACATTGAATGGTTACCTGGGATTGTTTACTATAACACTGTGCGTATACAAGGTGACAGGTACCTGGTGTATAACATGAATGGTTACCTGGGATTGTTTACTATAAATACCTGTAGGTTATACAAGGTGACAGGTACCTGTGTGTATACGATCTGATGGTTCATGGGATGTTTTACTATAACACCTTGCGGAGTATACAAGGTGACAGGTACCTGGTGTACAACACTTAATTGAGGTTACCTGGGATTGTTTACTTAATACAACTGTGCGGTATACAGGACGGCTACCTTGTGAAACATGAAGGGTTACCTGGGATTGTTTACTATAACCCTGTGCGTATACAAGGTGAACAGGTACTGTGTATAACATTGAACGGTTACCTGGGATTGTTTCACTATACACACTGTGCGGTATACAAGTGACAGGTACCTGTGTTATAAATTGAATGTTAACCTGGGATTGTTTACTTAAACACCTGGCGTATACAAGGTGACAGGTACCTGTGTATAACATTGAATGGTTACCTGGGATTGTTTTCTATAACACCTGTGGCAGTATACAAGGTGACAGGTACCTTGTGTATAGACACATTGATGTATTTACCTGGGATGTTTACTATAACACCTGTGCGGTATACAGGTACAGTGTACCTGTTTATAACACATTGAAATGGTTACCTGGGATTGTTTACTATAACACCTGTGCAGTATAACCAGGTAAAGATGGAAATATTTCTTCACTAGTATGCTTAAGTACACAATATCTGTGTATAACAATTGACAGGTATATTACCTGCTTGTGGCATCACTGCTATTTTCTGTGTTGTTCATAATATAAACTATAACACCGTGTAGATGGTTGACATAAATACTGTGTATACAATGAATGGTTTGTACTTAAACAGCTGGATTGTTTATACTTATAACACCTGTGCAGTATACAAGGTGACAGGTACCTGTGTAAAACATTGAATGGTTACCTGGGTTGTTTACTATAAACCTGTGCGTATACAAGGTGACAGGTACCTGTGTAAACATTGAATGGTTACCTGGGATTGTTTACTATAACCTGTGCGTATACAAGGTGACAGGTACCTGTGTAAACATTGAATGGTTACCTGGGATTGTTACTATAACCTGTGCAAGTATACAAGTGACAGGTACCTGTGTAAACATTGAATGGTTACCTGGGATTGTTTACTATAACACCTGTGGCAGTAATACAAGGTGACAGGTACCTGTGTATAACATTGAATGGTTAACCTGGGATTGTTACTATAACACCTGTGCAGTATACAAGGTGACAGGTACCTGTGATAACATTGAATGGTTACCTGGGATTGTTTACTATAATACCTGTGCAGTATACAAGGTGACAGGTACCTGTGTAAACATTGAATGGTTACCTGGGATTGTTACTATAACACCTGTGCATATACAAGGTGACAGGTACCTGTGTATAACATTGAAGGTTACCTGGGATTGTTTACTATAAACCTGTGCAGTAATAAGGTGACAGGTACCTGTGTATAACATTGAATGTTACCTGGGATTGTTTACTATAACTCCTGTGCAGTATACAAGGTGACAGGTACCTGTGTATAACATTGAATGGTTACCTGGGTGTTTACTATAAACCTGTGCAGTATACAAGGTGACAGGTACCTGTGTATAACATTGAATGGTTACCTGGGATTGTTTACTATAATACCTGTGCAGTAACAAGGTGACAGGTACCTGTATAAACACATTGAATGGTTACCGGGATTGTTTACTATAACACCTGTGCAGTATACAAGGTACAGGTACTGTGTATAACATTGAATGGTTACCTGGGATTGTTTACTATAATACCTGTGCAGTATACAAGGTGACAGGTACCTGTGTATAACATTGATGGTTACCTGGGATTGTTTACTATAATACCTGTGCAGTATACAAGGTGACAGGTACCTGTGTATAACATTGAATGGTTACCTGGGATTGTTTACTATAATACCTGTGCGGTATACAAGGTACAGGTACCTGTGTATAACATTGAATGGTTACCTGGGATTGTTTACTATAATACCTGTGCGGTATACAAGGTGACAGGTACCTGTGTATAACATTGAATGGTTACCTGGGATTGTTTACTATAACACCTGTGGCGTTATACAAGGTGACAGGTACCTGTGTATAACATTGAATGGTTAACTGGGATTGTTTACTATAAAACTGTGCGGTATACAAGGTGACAGGTACCTGTGTATAACATTGAATGGTTAACTGGGATTGTTTACTATAACACCTGTGCGGTATACAAGGTGACAGGTACCTGTGTATAACATTGAATGGTTACCTGGGATTGTTTACTAAAATACCTGTACGGTATACAAGGTGACAGGTACCTGTGTATAACATTGAATGGTTACCTGGGATTGTTACTATAAACACTGTGCGGTATACAAGGTGACAGGTCCTGTTATATAACATTGAATGGTTACCTGGATTTTTTACTAATAACCTGTGCAGTATACAAGGTGACATTACCTGTGATAACATTGAATGAACCTGGGATGTTTTACTATAAACCTGTGCAGTATCCAATGACAGGTACCTGTGTATAACATTGAATGGTTACCTGGGATTGTTACTATAAAACCTGTGCGTATACAAGGTGACAGGTACTCTGTGTAAACATTGAATGGTTACCTGGGATTGTTTACTATAACACCTGTGCGTATACAGGTGACGGTACCTGTGTATACATTGAATGGTTACCTGGGAGTGTTACTATAACACCTGTGCGGTATACAAGGTGACAGGTACTTGTATAACATTGAATGGTTACCTGGGATTGTTTTACTATAAACCTGGCAGTATACAAGGTACGTACCTGTGTATAACATTGAATGGTTACCTGGGATTGTTTACTATAAACCTGTGCAGTATACAAGGTGACAGGTACCTGTGTATAACATTGAATGTTACGTTTCCTGGGATTGTTTACTAAAAATACCTGTGCGTATACAAGTGACAGGTACCTGTGTATAACATTGAATGGTTACCTGGGATTGTTTACTATAAACCCTTGCAGTATACCGTGACAGGTACCTGTGTATAACATTGAATGGTTACCTGGGATTGTTTACTATAACACCTGTGCGGTATAACAGGTGACAGGTACCTGTGTATAACATTGAATGGTTACTGGGATTGTTTCTATAAACCTGTGCGGTATACAAGGTGACAGGTACCTGTGTATAACATTGAATGGTTACCTGGGATTGTTTACTATAACACCTGTGCGGTATACAAGGTGACAGGTACCTGTGTATAACATTGAATGGTTACCTGGGATTGTTTACTAAATACCTGTCGTATACAGGTGACAGGTACCTGTGTATACATTGAATGGTTACCTGGGATTGTTTACTATAAACACCATGTGCGTATACAAGGTGACAGGTACCTGTGTAAAACATTGAATGGTTACCTGGGATTGTTTCTATAACACCTGTGCGTTATACAAGGTGACAGGACTGTGTATAACATTGAAATGGTTACCTGGGATGTGTTACTATATACCCTGCGGTATACAAGAGTGCAGGTACTGTGTATACATTGTCTGTGTTACCTGGGATTGTTTACTATAATACCTGTGCGGTATACAACAGGTGACAGGTACCTTGTATAACATGAAGGTTACCTGGGATTGTTTACTATAATACCTGTGCGTATCCAAGGTGACAGGTACTGTGTATAACATTGAAGGTTACCTGGATTGTTTACTATAACCTGTGCGTATACAAGGTGACAGGTACCTGTGTATAACATTGAAGGTTACCTGGGATTGTTTACTATAAACACCTGTGCGGTATACAAGGTGACAGGTACCTGTGTATAACATGAACTGGTTACCTGGGATTTGTTACTATATATACCTGTGCAGATACAGGTGACGGTACCTGTGTAAACTATAATTGAACGGTACCGTGGGATTGTTTACTATAACCTGTGCATATACAGGTGACAGGTACCTGTGTATAACATTGAATGGTTACCTGGGATTGTTTACTATAACACCTGTGCAGTATACAAGGTGACAGGTACCTGTGTAACATTGAATGTTACCTGGTTGTTGATTTATACTATAACACCTGTGCGGTATACAAGGGACAGGTACTGTGTAAACATTGAATGGTTACCTGGGATTGTTTACTATAAAAACCTGGCAGTATACAAGGTGACAGGTACCTGGTTATCATTGAATGGTTACCTGGGATTGTTTACTATACATACCGTGCAGTATACAGGTGACAGGTACCTGTGTAAACATTGAATGGTTACCTGGGATTGTTTCCATATACCTGTGCAGTATACAGGGGACAGGTACCTGTGTATAACATTAATGGTTACCTGGGATTGTTTACTATAAACCTGTGCGATATACAAGGTGACAGGTACCTGTGTATAACATTGAATGGTTACCTGGGATTGTTACTATAAACCTGTGCGTATACAAGGTGACAGGTACCTGTGTAAACATTGAATGGTTACCTGGGATTGTTTACTATCACCGGTGCAGTATACAAGGTGACAGGTACCTGTGTACACATTGGAATGGTTACCTGGGATTGTTTACTATAACCCTGTGCAGTATACAAGGTGACAGGTACCTGTGTATAACATTGAATGGTTACCTGGGATTGTTTACTATAATACCTGTGCAGTATACAAGGTGACAGGTACCTGTGTATAACTAGAATGGTTACCTGGGATTGTTTACTATAATACCTGTGCGGTATACAAGGTGACAGGTACCTGTGTATAACATTGAATGGTTACCTGGGATTGTTTACTATAAAACCTGTGCAGTATACAAGGTGACAGGTACCTGTGTATAACATTGAATGGTTACCTGGGATTGTTTACTATAATACCTGTGCAGTATACAAGGTGACAGGTACCTGTGTATAACATTGAATGGTTACCTGGGATTGTTTACTATAAACCTGCAGTATACAAGGTGACAGGTACCTGTGTATCATTGAATGGTTCTGGGATTGTTTACTATAAACCTGTGCAGTATACAAGGTGACAGGTACCTGTGTATAACATTGAAGGTTACCTGGGATTGTTTACTATAAACCTGTGCGGTATACAAGGTGACAGGTACCGTGTATAACTTGAATGGTTACCTGGGATTGTTACTATAATACCTGCAGTATACAAGGTGACAGGTACCGGTTAACATTGAATGGTTACCTGGGATTGTTTACTATAAACCTGTCAGTATACAAGGTGACAGGTACCTGTGTATAACATTGAAGGTTACCTGGGATTGTTTACTAAATACCTGTGCAGTATACAAGTGACAGGTACCTGTGTATAACATTGAATGGTTACCTGGGATTGTTTACTATAAACCTGTGCAGTATACAAGGTGACGGTACCTGTGTATAACCATTGAATGGTTACCTGGGATTGTTTACTATAATACCTGTGCAGTATACAAGGTGACAGGTACCTGTGTATAACATTGAACGGTTACCTGGGATTGTTTACTATAACACCTGTGCAGTATACAAGGTGACAGGTACCTGTGTATAACATTGAATGGTTACCTGGGATTGTTTACTATACACCTGTGCTAGAATACAAGGTGACAGGTACCTGTGTATAACATTGAATGGTTACCTGGGATTGTTTACTATAACACCTGTGCGGTATACAAGGTGACAGGTACCTGTGTATAACATTGAATGGTTACCTGGGATTGTTTACTATAATACCTGTGCGGTATACACAGGTGACAGGTACCTGTGTATAACATTGAATGGTTACCTGGGATGTTTACTATAATACCTGTGGCATTAACAAGTGACATACCTGTGTATAACATTGAATGGTTACCTGGGATTGTTTACTATAAACCTGTGCGTATACAAGGTGACAGGTACCTGTGTATAACATTGAATGGTTACCTGGGATTGTTTACTATAATACCTGTGCGGTATACAGGTGACAGGTACCTGTGTATAACATTGAATGGTTACCTGGGATTGTTTACTATAACACCTGTGCAGTATACAAGGTGACAGGTACCTGTGTATAACATTGAACGGTTACCTGGGATTGTTTACTATAACACCTGTGCGGTATACAAGGTGACAGGTACTGTGTATAACATTGAATGTTCCTGGGATTGTTTACTATAACACCTGTGCGTATACAGGTGACAGGTACTGTGTTAACATTGAATGGTTACCTGGGATTGTTTACTATAAACCTGTGCAGTATACAAGGTGACAGGTACCTGTGTATAACATTGAATGTTACCTGGGATTGTTTACTATAACACCTGTGCGGTATACAAGGTGACAGGTACCTGTGTATAACATTGAATGTTACCTGGGATTGTTTACTATAACACCTGTGCGGTATACAAGGTGACAGGTACCTGTGTATAACATTGAATGGTTACCTGGGATTGTTTACTATAATACCTGTGCGGTATACAAGGTGACAGGTCCTGTGTATAACATTGAATGGTTACTGGGATTGTTTACTATAACACCTGTGCAGTATACAAGGTGACAGGTACCTGTGTATACATTGAATGTTACCTGGGATTGTTTACTATAACACCTGTGCAGTATCACAAGGTGACAGGTACCTGTGTATAACATGAATGGTTACCTGGGATTGTTACTATAAACACCTGTGCAGTATACAAGGTGACAGGTACCGGTGTATAACATTGAATGGTTACCTGGGATTGTTTACATATATACACTGGCGTATACAAGGTGACAGGTACCTGTGTATAACATTGAATGGTTACCTGATTGTTTACTATAACCTGTGCAGTATACAAGGTGACAGGTACCTGTGTATAACATTGAATGGTTACCTGGGATTGTTTACTATACCTGTGCGGCGTATACAAGGTGACAGGTACCTGTGTATAACATTGAATGGTTACCTGGGATTGTTTACTATAAACACTGTGCGTATACAAGGTGACAGGTACCTGTGTATAAACATTGAATGGTTACCTGGATTGTTTATTCTATAACCGTGCGGTATACAAGGTGACAGGTACCTTGTGTATAACATTGAATGGTTACCTGGGGATGTTTACTAACACCTGTGCAGTATACAGGTGACAGGACCTGTGTATAACATTGAATGTTACCTGGGATTGTTTACTATAATACACCTGTGCAGTATACAAGGTGACAGGTACCTGTGTATAAACATTGAATGGTTACCTGGGATTGTTTACTATAACACCGTGCAGTATACAAGGTGACAGGTACCTGTGTATAACATTGAATGGTTACCTGGGATTGTTTACTATACACCTGTGCAGTATACAAGGTGACAGGTACTGTGTATAACATTGAATGGTTTACCGGGATTGTTTATACATAACCCTGTGCAGTATACAAGGTGACAGGTACCTGTGTATAACATTGAATGGTTCCTGGGATTGTTACTATAACACTGTGCGGTATACAAGGTGACAGGTACCTGTGTAATAACATTGAATGGTTACCTGGGATTGTTACTATAACACCTGTGCGTATACAAGGTGACAGGTACCTGTGTATAACATTGAATGGTTACCTGGGATTGTTTACTACATACACCTGTGCAGGTATACAAGGTGACAGGTACCTGTGTATAACATTGAATGGTTACCTGGGATTGTTTACTATAACACCTGTGCGTATACAAGGTACAGGTACCTGTGTATAACATTGAATGGTTACCTGGGATTGTTTACTATAATACCTGTGCAGGTATACAAGGTGACATAACCTGTGTATAACATTGAAAGTTACCTGGGATTGTTTACTATAACACCTGTGCAGTATACAAGGTGACAGGTACCTGTATAACATTGAATGGTTACCTGGGATTGTTTACTATAACACCTGTGCAGTATACAAGGTGACAGGTACCTGTGTATAACATTGAATGGTTACCTGGGATTGTTTACTATAACACCTGTGCAGTATACAAGGTGACAGGTACCTGTGTATAAATTGAATGGTTACCTGGGATTGTTTACTATAACACCTGTGCAGTATACAAGGTGACAGGTACCTGTGTATAACATTGAATGGTTACCTGGGATTGTTATACTATACCACCTGTGCAGTATACAAGGTGACAGGTACTGTGTAACTACATTGTGTACCTGGATTGTTTACTATAATACCTGTGCAGTATACAAGGTGACAGGTACCTGTGTATAACATTGAATGGTTACCTGGGATTGTTACTATAACACCTGTGCGGTATACAAGGTGACAGGTACCTGTGTATAACATTGAATGGTTACCTGGGATTGTTTACTAAAATACCTGTACGGTATACAAGGTGACAGGTACCTGTGTATAACATTGAATGGTTACCTGGGATTGTTTACTATACCTGTGCGGTATACAAGGTGACAGGTACCTGTGTATAACATTGAATGGTTACCTGGGATTGTTTACTATAACACTGTGTCAGTAACCAAGGTGACAGGTACCTGTGTATCATTGAATGGTTACCTGGGATTGTTTACTATAACACTGTGCGGTATACAAGGTGACAGGTACCTGTGTACAACATTGAATGGTTACCTGGGATTGTTTACTATAACACCTGTGCGGTATACAAAGGTGACAGGTACCTGTGTATAACATGGAATGGTTACCTGGGATTGTTTACTATACACCTGTGCGGTATACAAGTGACAGGTACCTGTGTATAACATTGAATGGTTACCTGGGATTGTTTACTATAACCCTGTCGCGTATACAAGGTGACAGGTACCTGTGTATACATTGAATGGTTACCTGGGATTGTTTACTATAATCACCTGTGCATATACAAGGTGACAGGTACCTGTGTATAACATTGAATGGTTACCTGGGATTGTTTACTATAACACCTGTGCGGTATAACAGGTGACAGTACCTGTGTATAACATTGAATGGTTACCTGGGATTGATTACTATAACACCTGTGCAGTATACAAGGTGACAGGTACCTGTGTATAACATTGAATGGTTACCTGGGATTGTCACGCCGTAAACATTAACTTCCTGGAGGAAATCCAACCTGCTAAGGATCTCTCCCACCTCCGTAGTTGCCACGTTCTCCCCCTTCCACCTGTACAGAGAAAGGTCGGTCAGTTCTCACACTGTGTATTAGGTAAAGGTCGGTCAGTTCTCACACTGTGTATTAGGTCAAGCGGCGGTCATTCTCACACTGTGTATTAGGTAAAGGTCGGTCAGTTCTCACACCGCGTATTAGGTAAAGGTCGGTCAGTTCTCACACTGTGTATTAGGTAAAGGTCGGTCAGTTCTCACACGCGTATTAGGTAAAGGTCGGTGTAGTTCTCACACTGTGTATTAGGTAAAGGTCGGTCAGTTCTCACACCTGTGTATTAGGTAAAGGTCGGTCAGTTCTCACACCGTGTATTAGGTAAAGGTCGGTCAGTTCTCACACTGCGTATTAGGTAAAGGTCGGGTCAGTTCTCACACTGTGTATTAGGTAAAGGTCGGTCAGTTCTCACACCGTGTATTAGGTAAAGGTCGGTCAGTTCTCACACCGGTGTATTAGGTAAAAGGTCGGTCAGTTTCTCACACTGTGTATTAGGTAAAGGTCGGTCAGTTCTCACAACTGTGTATAGGTCTAAAGGTCGGTCAGTCTCCACTGTGTATTAGGTAAGGTCGGTCAGTTCTCACACTGTGTATAGGTAAAGGTCGGTCAGTTCTCACACTGTGTATTAGGTAAAGGTCGGTCAGTTCTCACACTGTGTATTAGGTAAAGGTCGGTCAGTTCTCACACTGTGTATTAGGTAAGGTCGGTCAGTTCTCACACTGTGTATTAGGTAAAGGTCGGTCAGTTCTCACACTGTGTATTAGGTAAAGGTCGGTCAGTTCTCACGCTGTGTATTAGGTAAAGGTCGGTCAGTTCTCACGCTGTGTATTAGGTAAAGGTCGGGCAGTTCTCACACTTGGTTTAGGTAAAGGTCGGTCAGATTCTCACACTGTGTATTAGGTAAAGGTCGGTCAGTTCTCACACTGTGTATGTAGGTAAAGGTCGGTCAGTTCTCACACTGTGTATAGGTAAAGGTCGGTCCAGTTCTCACGCTGTGTATTAGGTAAAGTCGGTCAGTTCTCACGCTGTGGTATTAGTGTAAAGGTCGGTCAGTTCTCACGATGTGGGTATTAGGTAAAGGTCGGTCAGTTCTCACGCTGTGTATTAGGTAAAGGTCGGTCAGTTCTCACGCGCGTATTAGGTAAAGGGCGGTCAGTTCTCACGCTGTGTATTAGGTAAAGGTCGGTCAGTTCTCACGCTGTGTATTAGGTAAAGGTCGGGCAGTTCTCACGCTGTGTATTAGGTAAAGGTCGGTCAGTTCTCACACTGCGTATTAGGTAAAGGTCGGTCAGTTCTCAACCGTGTATTAGGTAAAGGGCGGTCAGTTACACACTGTGTATTAGTTTAAAGGTCGGTCAGTTCTCACACTGTGTATTAGGTAAAGGTCGGTCAGTTCTCACACTGTGTATAGGTAAAGGTGGGTCAGTTCTCACACTGCGTATTAGGTAAAGGTCGGGTCAGTTCTCACACTGTGTATTAGGTAAAGGTCGGTCAGTTCTCACACTGTGTATTAGGTAAAGGTGGGTCAGTTCTCACACTGCGTATTAGGTAAAGGTCGATCAGTTCTCACACTGTGTATTAGGTAAAGGTCGGTCAGTTCTCACACTGTGTATTAGGTAAAGGTCGGTCAGTTCTCACACTGTGTATTAGGTAAAGGTGGTCAGGTCGGGTCTAACCTGAAGGTGTCTCCGTCCGTCCCGGAAGTAGACGAATCCCAGACCATCCTGCACCATCAAGTCTCCAGTATTGAAGTAGTAAGTAACAGTCTCAGGTCTGAGCACGTCTCTCAGCACCTTCCTCTCTGACAGTTCTCGGCTTCCACATACCCCAGAAATGGAGACAGCGGAGTTATTGGCGAGATAAGGAGCCCAGGTTCCCCTGTAGATAAAAGACTGTGTGAGCTTCCCTGCGAGTAACGTCCCTGTTCCCCAATATCCAAACCCAGAGGATCTAATACTGTTAGCCACTCGTGGCACCGTGCCGGTTGCATCTCTCATGGTTCAGTTTCTGGGTATCGAACTTTACCAGCTCAAAAGGGGAGAAACGCTAAAAGGAAGAGAATAAACGACTTGAAAGGAGCAGCGAAGACAATGCATAGGCACTGTGGGGCCAGGTCTAGGATAGGACCAATGCTAGGGCACTGTGGGGCACAGGTCACTAGGATAGACCAATGCTATGGCACTGTGGGGCACAGGTCACTAGGGATAGACCAATGCTAGGGCACTGTGGGGCACAGGTCACGGGATAGACCAATGCTAGGGCACTGTGGGCACAGGCCACTAGGGATAGGCCAAGAGCTAGGGCACTGTGGGGCACAGGCCACTAGTGAGACCAATGCTAGGGCACTGTGGGGCACAGGCCACTAGTGATAGACCAATGCTAGGGCACTGTGGGGCACAGGTCACTAGGGATAGACCAATGCTAGGGCACTGTGGGGCACAGGTCACTAGAGGATAGACCACTGCTAGGGCACTCTTGGGGACAGGTCACTAGGGATGTACCCCCCAATGCTAGGGCACTGTGGGGCACAGGTCCTAGGGATAGACCATGCTAGGGCACTGTTGGGGCAAGTCATGGGGAGACCTGCTAGGGAAAGGTCACTAGGGATAGACCAATGCTAGGGCATGTGGGGCACAGGTCACTAGGGATAGACCACTGCTAGGGCACTGTGGGGCACAGTACACTGGGGATAGACCAATGCTAGGGCACTGTGGGGCACAGGTCACTAGGGATAGACCACTGCTAGGGCACTGTGGGGCACAGGTCACTAGGGATAGACCAATGCTAGGGCACTGGGGGCACAGGTACTAGGGATAGAACACGTGCTAGGCATGTGGGGACAGCGTCACTAGGGGATAGACCAATGCTAGGGCATGTGGGGCAAGGGTCACTAGGGGTGAGACCATCTGGCATGGGGAAGCTAGGGATAGACCAATGCTAGGGTCATGTGGGGCACAGGTCACTAGGGATGCCATGCTAGGGCACTGTGGGGCACCGGTACTAGGGATAGGACCAATGCTAGGGACATGTGGGGCACAAGTCACTAGGGATAGACACAATGCTAGGCATGTGGGGCAAGGTCACTAGGGATAGGACCAATGATAGGGCACTGTGGGGCACAGGTCCCTGGGATGACCTCTGCGGCACTTGGGGCAAGGTCACAGGATAGCAATGCTAGGGCACTGTGGGGACAGGTCACTAGGGATTGTCTTAATGCTCTTACTAGCGAAGGTGCACTATGGGAAACAAAGTGATCACAGTTAGCGCGTATAGTACGTCCCCTGTGAGGCGAGAGGGCTTAACGTCGGGGATGCACTAGCGCGTGAACTCACGGGGATCAGACCCATGCTTAGGACTAGGGGACCCACAAAGTCCCTACACCCATAACCCACTGCTAGGGACTGTGTGCACGCACTAGCGGTCGAGCACAATTGCTCGGGACTGGTAGCCAGGTCACTGAGGGAATAAGACCAATTGCTAGGTGCACTTATGTGGGGCACCACGGTACATAGGCATTAGACCAATGGCGTATGGCATTGTGGGGCAAGGTCAATTAGGGCTTTAGCGCAACAGGCTTGTTAAGGGCACTGTGGGCAAGGCACAGGTTTAGGAAGCACCATATGCTAGGGCAATGGGGGCACAGGTGAACAGGGCTGCGACCACAATTGGATAGGGCACTGTGGAGGCACAGGTCACTGGGGATGAGACACACTGTAGGCACTTGTGGGGCAAGGTATATTGGGATAGGACCACAATGCATGGGCACTGTGGGGCACATGGTGCACGGGATAGACCCCTAACTGGCTAGGGGCACGGTATGGGGTGACATGCTAGGTCACTAGGGAAAGTCACTGATAGACCAATGTAGTGACACGTGGGGCAACAGGTCACTGGGGATAGACCAATGTAGGGCCATTGTGGGGCGCGACGGTCACTAGGGATAGACCACTGCTAATGGGCCACTGTAGGGGAGGCCCACAGGTCACTAGGAGCTATAGACCACTGGCTAGGGCACGTGGGGGCACAGGTCACTAGGGATAGCCAACATGCTAGGGACACTTGTGGGGCACAGGCTACATAGGGATAGACCAAATGCTAGGCAACTGATGGGGCACAAGGTCACTAGGGATTGACACATGTAGGGCACTGTGGGGCACAGGTCACATAGGGCATTGACCAATGCTAGGGCATGTGGGGCCGCACAGGTCACTAGGGATAAGGACCAATGCTGTAGGGCATGATGGGGCACAAGGTCCAATAGGTGTAGACCAATCAGGCTAGGCACTGTGGGGCACAGGTCAGTAAGGTGATGACCCAAATGCTTATGCGGCAGTGTGTGGCCACAGGTCAGTAGAGTCTATTTATAAATGTAGTTATCGTAATATCGCAAGAATATTTTTTATCCACCGTTTTCGGGAAAATGGCGAGGGATCTTGGACTAATGAAGATAGTTGCTGAGAGAAACAACGGTGGATAGGCGCGGGCAAGTGGTGTTTACCCACTTGAAGAGAGAATGACCCCTACAGAATGCCCCCTGGTGTTCCGTGTACGTTAGAGAAGAAACTGACGCTAAACTCGGTCATCCCATAGGTCTTCACAAAATCGGACTTGCCAAATCGTGTGTCTCGAAACCTTCTCCAGAACACTCAGGGCGGAGCCTCCACCCGCAGCATATCGTAGCTATTGGTTGTCACCTCCATCGGCAACTGTTCAGGAAAAAAGGTGGTCAGGTCCGTTGCCAAAAATGTCTGTAAAGGGGATTGTCCTGGAAACGTTACCGAGAAGGTGAGAAAAGAAGCTGCCAGCCCTGGTGAGCCTGGCATGTTCCCTACCGGAGGCTGATGGATTAGGTAACGGCACAGTTCGCCAATGTACTGGAACACGGTCACGTTGGTTGGCAGCAGTTCGCCAGAACTGACTGGCGGAAATTCTCCTTATAAACAAAAGATGCACCCCTGCAAATGGGAGGAAAGTCCAATCAGCCCATTATCCCTGTCACCGTATCCACCACTAACACCGTACAACACACGCCCAACACAGTTCCCATCTGTATCCGTATTCCAACAATAACAAAGTACAACACACACCATACAACCAGTTCCACTGTACGAGTATCCACCCCTAATCCCGATTCACCAACAACGACAACACCAGATACATCACTAGTCGACCGTATTCCAACCACTAACCCCGTAGCACCA
>JAACNH010000598.1:155992-170597 GCA_019447015.1 Hymenochirus boettgeri | reverse complement strand
CAGTGACTTCTAATATCCTTATAATTTACAGTAGGAGATACATTATCCCTTATAATACATGAGTGTTACCCAGAGTTCCCTGTATAACTCAGTCTGTGTCCTTGTACCTTTATATAGACACAGAACTCCTCAGGGACTTCTAATATCCTTATAATTTACAGTAGGGGATACATTATCCCTTATAATACATGAGTGGTACCCAGAGTTCCCTGTATAACTCATTCTGTGTCCTGTGTATCTGTATATAGACACATAACTCCCTAGTGACTATTCTCTTTATTTTTGTTCTTGTGCTTAGAGACATGGCTTCACAAGCAACGACCCTAGTGACCAGAATGAAGGAGAGTGGCGTAAGTAGGAATGGTGCGGGGGGGGGGGTGGAGGGGGGGGGGATAGCACAGGCATTAATGGAACTAAACAAAACATTGCATCGGCAATGTGTCCTTAGTGTAGATAGTCATGTAGTCTTATGTAGGATAGTCAATGTAGTCTTAGTGTAGGATTAGTCAATGTTAGTCTTATGTAGGATAGTCAATGTAGTCTTACGTGGTAGGATCAGTCAATGTAGTCTAGTGTAGGATACTTTCTACTTAGAGTCATCTTAGTGTAGGATAGTCAATTAGTCCTTAGTGTAGGATAGTCATGTAGATTCTAGTGTAGGATAGTCAATGTATTCTTAGTGTAGGACGTCCAATTAGTCTTAGTGTAGGATAGTCCATGTAGTCTTAGTGTAGTAGTCAATGTAGTCTAGTGTAGGATAGTCAATGTAGTCTTATGTGGATAGTAATTATCGATGTAGATAGTCATTAGTGTAGGATAGTCAATGTAGTCTAGTGTAGGATAGTCAATGTATTCTTGTGTAGGGATAGTCAATGTAGTCTTTAGTGTAGGATAGTCAATGTAGTCTTAGTGTAGGATAGTCAATGTCGTCTTAGTGTAGGATAGTCATGTAGTCTAGTGTAGGATAGTCAATTAGTCTTAGTGTAGGATAGTCAATGTAGTCTTAGTGTAGGAGATAGTCATGTAGTCTTAGTGTAGGATAGTCAAGATGTAGTCTTAGTGTAAGTGATAGTCAATGTAGTCTTAGTGTAGGATAGTCAATGTTCTTAGGTGTAGGATAGTCAATGTAGTCTTAGTGGAAGATAGTACATGTAATGTATGTCTTAGTGTAGGATAGTCCATGTGTCTTTGTAGGATAGTCAATTAGTCTTAGTGTAGGATAGTCCAATGTAGTCTTAGTGTAGGATAGTCAATGTAGTCTTAGTGTAGGATAGTCCAATGTAGTCTTATGTAGTCCAATGTAGTCTTAGTGTGAAAGTCAATGTGTCCTTAGTGTAGGATAGTCAATGTAGTCTTAGTGTAGGATAGTCATGTTCTTAGTGTAGGATAGTCATGTAGTCTTAGTGTAGGATAGTCAATGTAGTCTTAGTGTAGGATATTCAGATGTGAGTACTTAGTGGAGGATAGTCAATGTAGTCTTAGTGTAGGATAGTCAATGTGACTTAGTGTAGGATTCTGTATTAGTGTAGGTAGTCAATGTAGTCTTAGGTAGGATAGTCAATGTAGTCTTAGTGTGTAGAGAGTCAATGTAGTTTAGTGTAGTATATCAATGTAATTCTTAGTGTAGGATAGTCAATGTAGTCTTTTGTAGGATAGTCAATGTAGTCTTAGTGTAGGATGTCAATTATTATGTAGGAGTCAATGTAGTCTTAGTGTAGGATAGTCAATGTAGTCTTAGTGTAGGATAGTCAATGTAGTCTTAGTGTAGGATAGTCCAATGTAGTCTTAGTGTAGGATAGTCAATGTAATCTTAGTGGTAGGATAGTCATGTAGTCTTAGTGTAGGATAGTCAATGTAGTCCTTAGGAGGATAGTCAATGTAGTCTTGTGTATATAGTCAATGTAGTCTTAGTGTAGGATAGTCAATGTAGCTTAGTGTGATGTCATGTAGTCTTATGTAGGATAGTCAATGTAGTCTTGTGAGGTGTCATGTATCTTAGTGTAGGATAGTCAGTGTAGGTCTTAGTGTAGGTAGTCAATGTAGTCTTAGTGTTAGGATAGTCAATGTAGTCTTAGTGTAGGATAGTCATGTAGTCTTGTGTAGGTAGTCAATGTAGACTTATTGTAGATGTCAATGTAGTCTTAGTGTAGGATAGTCAATGTAGTCTTAGTGTAGGATGTCAATGTAGTCTTAGTGTAGGATATCATATGTATCTTAGTGTAGGATAGTCATGTAAGTCTTAGTGGTAGGATAGTCAATGTAGTCTTGTGTAGATAGTCATGTAGTCTTAGTGTAGGATAGTCCAATGTAGTCTTAGTGTAGGATAGTCAATGGTAGTCTAGTGTAGGATAGTCAATGTAGTCTTATGGGTAGGATAGTCCATGTAGTCTTAGTGTAGGATAGTCAATGTAGTCTTAGTGTAGGATAGTCAATGTGTCTTGTGTAATAGTCAATGTAGTCTTAGTGTAGGAATAGTCATGTAGTCTTAGTGTAGGTGCAATTTAGTTAGCATCTAATGTAGTCTTGTGTAGATCGTCCATTGTAGTCTTAGTGTAGCATAGTCCAATGTAGTCTAGTGTAGGATAGTCAATGTAGTCTTATGTCTAGGATAGTCAATGTAGTCTTATGTAGGATAGTCATGTAGTCTTAGTGTAGGATAGTCTGTAGTCCTTAGTGGTAGGATAGTCAATGTAGTCTTAGTTGTAGGATAGTCAATGTTAGTCTTAGTGTAGGATAGTCACTGTAGTTCTTAGTTGTAGGATAGTCATGTAGTCTTTAGTTTCAGGATAGCAAGTAGTCTTAGTGTAGGATAGTCAATGTAGTCTTAGTGGTATGAATTAGTCAATGTATTTAGTGTAATAGTCAATGTAGTCTTAGTGTAGAGAAGTCAATGTAGTCTTAGTGTAGCATAGTCATGTATTCTTAGTGTAGGATAGTCAATGTAGTTCTAGTGTAGCATAGTCACTGTAGTCTAGTGTAGGATAGTCAAGTGTAGTAGTCATGTAGTTTGTAGGATAGTCAATGTAGTCTTAGTGTAGGATAGTTCAATGTAGTCTTAGTGTAGCATAGTCAATGTAGTCTTAGTGTAGGATAGTCAATGTAGTCTTAGTGTAGGATAGTCAATGTAGTCTTAGTGTAGGATAGTCAATGTAGTCTTAGTGTAGGATAGTCAATGTAGTCCTTAGTGTAGCATAGTCAATGTAGTCTTAAGTGTAGGTAGTCAATGTAGTCTTAGTTAATAGTCAATGTAGTCTTAGTGTAGGATATTCCAATGTAGTCTTAGTGTAGGCACTAGTCAATGTAGATCTTACGTGTAGGATAGTCATGTAGTCTTAGTGTAGGATAGTCCATGTAGTCTTAGTGTAGGATCAATGTAGTCTTAGTGTAGGATAGTCAATGTAGTCTTAGTGTAGGATAGTCAATGGTAATTCTTGTGTATGATAGTCAATGTGTCTTAGTGGATAGTCCATGTAGTCTTATGTAAGGATAGTCAATGTAGTCCTTAGTGTAGGATAGTCAATGTAGAGCTTATGTGTAGTCATAGTCAATGTAGTCCTTAGTTTAGGTAGGATAGTCAATGTAGTCTTAGTGTAGGATAGTCAATGTAGTCTTAGTGGTAGAGTCAATGTACTTAGTGTAGGATAGTCAAGTAGAGTCTTTAGAGTGTAGGTAGTCCAATGTAGTCTAGTGTAGGATAGGTCAATGTATTCTTAGTGTAGGATAGTCAATGTAGTCCTTAGTGTAGGATGTCAATGTAGTCTTAGTGTCCATGATCTCAATGTAGTCTTAGTGTAGGATAGTCACTGTAGTCTTAGTGTAGAATATTTCAATGTATCTTAGTGTAGGATAGTCAATGTAGTCTTAGTGTACTAATAGTCAATGTAGTCTTAGTGTAGAAGATAGTCAATGTAGTCTTGTGTAGGATAGTCAATGTAGTCTTAGTGTAGGATAGTCATGAGTCTTAGTGTAGATTAGTCATTTAGTCTAGTGAGTAGTAATGTAGTCTGTGTAGGATAGTCCAATGTGTCTTAGTGTAGGATAGTCAAATGTAGTCTTAGTGTGTAGATAGTCAATGTAGTCTTAGTGTAGGATAGTCAATCTTAGTCTTAGATGTAGATAGTAAGTCAATGTAGTCTTAGTGTAGGATACCAATGTAGTGCTTTAGTGTCGATAGTCAATGTAGTCTTAAGTGTAGGATAGTCCATGTATTCCTTAGTGTAGGATAGTCAATGTAGTCTTAGTGTAGATATCACTAGTAGTCTTAGTGTAGATAGTCTATGTAGGTCATTAGTGAGGATAGTCAATGTAGTCTTAGTGTAGGAGTAGTCAATGTAGTCTTAGTGTAGTATGATAGTCACTGTAGTCTTAGTGTAGGATAGTCAATGTAGTCCTAGTTGTAGGATAGTCAATGTAGACTAAGTGTAGGATATAAAAAGGTTTTCATGTATCTTAGTGTAGATAGTCAATGTAGTCTTAGTGTAGGATAGTCATGTAGTCTTAGTGTAGGATAGTCAATGTAGTCTTAGTGGTAGGATATTCCAATGTAGTCTTATGTAGGATAGTCCAATGTAGTCTAGTGTATAGATAGGTCAATGTAGTCTTAGTGTAGGATAGTCAATATGTAGTCTTAGTTGTAGGATATCAATGTAGCCTTGTGTAAGGATAGTCAATGTAGTCTTAGTTAGGTATAGTCCATGTAGCTTATGTAGGATAGTCAATGTAGCTTAGTTAGGATAGTCAATGTAGTCTTAGTGTAGGATCAGTCAATGTAGTCCTTAGTGTAGGATAGTCAATGTAGTCTTAGATGTCAGGATAGTCAATGTTAGTCTTAGTGTAGGATAGTCAATGTAGTCTTAGTGTAGGATAGTCAATGTAGTCTTAGTGTAGGATAGTCAATGTAGTCTTAGTGTAGGATAGTCATGTGCTTATTAGAAGTCAACTGTAGTCTTAGTGTAGGATAGTCAATGTAGTCTTAGTGTAGGATATCAATGTAGTCTTAGTGTAGGATAGTCAATGTTTAGTCTTAGTGTAGGAAGTCAATGTTAGTCTTATTGTAGGATAGTCAATGTAGTCTTTTAGTTAGATAGTCAATGTATCTTAGTGTAGGATAGTCAATGTAGTCTTATGTAAGGATAGTCAATGTCAGTCTTAGTGTAGGATAGTCATAGTCAATGTGGTAGTCCTATGTGTAGGATAGTCAATTTAGTCTTATATGTAGGAATAGTCAATGTAGTCTTAGTGTAGATAGATAGTCATCCATGTAGTTCTAGTGTTAGGATATTAATGTGTCCTATGTAGGTAGTATCAATGTAGTTTTGTGTAGGATAGTCAATGTAGTCTTAGTGAGGATAGTCATTTATCTTAGTGTAGGATGTCACTGTAGTCTTAGTGTAGGATAGTCATGTAGCTTAGTGTAGAAGTCAATGTAGTCTTAGTGTATGATAGTCAAGTGTATGTCTTAGTGTAGGATAGTCAATGTATTCTTAGTGTAGGATAGTCAATGTAGTCTTAGTGTAGGATAGTCTAATGTAATGTCTTAGTGAGATTCACTGGAGTCTTAATTGTAGGATAGTCAATGTAGTCTATGTGGATATCAATTGTAGTCTTAGTGTAGGATAGTCATGTAGTCTTAGTGTAGGATAGTCAATGTGTCCTTAGTGTAGGATTCGTCAATGTAGTCTTAGTGTAGGATAGTCAATGTAGTCTTAGTGTAGGATAGTCAATGTAGTCTTAGGTGTAGGATAGTCAATGTAGTCTTGTGTAGGATATCAATGTCCTCTAGTGTGGATAGTCAATAATGTATAGCCTTAGTGTAGATAGTCAATTGTAGTCTTAGTGTAAGGATAGTCATGTAGTCTTAGTGTAGGACTAGTTAATGTCATGTTAGTGTAGGATAGTCAATGTAGTCTTAGTGTAGGATAGTCAGAGTGTTGTCATGTAGTGGTAGGAATCATGTAGTCCTTAGTGTAGGTATTCAATGGAGTCTTAGTGTAGGATAGTCAATGTAGTCTTATGTAGGATAGTCAATGTGTAGTCTTAGTGAGGATAGTCAATGTAGTCTTAGTGTAGGGATAGTCAATGTTAGTCTAGTGTAGGAAGTCAATGTAGTCTTAGTGTAGGATAGTCAATGTGTCTTAGTGTAGGATAGTCCATGTGTCTTAGTGTAGGATAGTCAAATGTGTCCTTAGTGTGGATAGTCATGTAGTCTTAGTGTGGAATAGTCATATGTAGTACTTTAGTGTAGGAATATGAGTCTAGTGTAATGTAAGTCCTTAGTGTAGGATAGTCATGTAGCCTTAGTGTAGGATAGTCAATGTAGTCTTAGTGTAGGATAGTCAATTGTAGTCTTAGTGTAGGATAGTCAATGTAGTACTTATTGTAGGATAGTCATGTAGTCTTATGTAGGATAGTACTGTACTCTTAGTGTAGGATAGTCCAATGTAGTCTAGTGTAGGATAGTCAATGTAGTCTTAGTGTAGGATAGTCAATGTAGTCTAGTGTAGGATAGTCAATGTAGTCTGTGTAGGATAGCATGTTAGTCTTAGTGTAGGATAGTCAATGTGTCTTAGTGTAGGAAGTCAATGTAGTCTTCGTGTAGATAGTCAATGTAGTCTTAGTGTAGGATAGTCAATGTAGTCTTAGTGAGATAGTCATGTAGTCTTAGTGTAGATAGTCAATGTAGTCTTAGTGTAGGATAGTCAATGTAGCTTATGTAGGATAGTCATGTATTCTTAGTGTAGATAGTCAATGTAGTCTTATGTTGATAGTCAATGTAGTCCTTAGTTTAGGATAGTCAATGTAGTCATGTAGAATAGTCATGTAGTCTTAGTGTAGTAGTCAATTAGTCTTAGTGTAGGAAGTCAATGTAGTCTATAGGTCGTAGTAGGAGTAGTCAATGTAGTCCGTAGTGTAGTATAGTCAAGTCGTCTTAGTGTGGATAGTCAATGTAGTCTTAGTGTAGGATAGTCAATGTAGTCTTAGTGTGGATAATTCATAGTCTTAGTGTAGGATAGTCAATGTAGTCTTAGTGTGGATAGTCAATGTAAGTCTTAGTGTAGGATAGTCAATGTAGTCTTAGGTGTAGATAGTCATTTAGTCTTCTTAGTGTAGCATAGTCAAGTAGTCTTAGTGTAGCATAGTCAATGTAGTCTTTAGTGTAGGATAGTCATGTAGTCTTAGTGTAGCAGAGTCAATGTAGTCTTAAGAGTGTAGCATATTCAAGGTAGTCCTTAGTGTAGGATAGTCAATGTAGTCTTCGTGTATAGGCAGTAGTCATGTAGTCTTAGTGTGGATATCAATGTAGTCCTTAGTGGGTGTAAGGATAGTCAATGTAGTCTTAGTGTAGATAGTCATGAGTCTTAGGTAGCATTCAATGTAGTCTTAGTGTAGGAAGTCAATGTGTCTTAGTGTAGGATAGTCAAGTGTAGTCTTTAGTTTAGGTAATCAATGTAGTCCTTAGTGTAGGATAGTCAATGTAGTCTTATGTAATATAGTCAATGTAGTCTTAGTGTACTAGAGTCCATGGAGTCTTAGGTAGGATAGTCAATGTAGTCTTAGTGTAGGATAGTCATTGTAGTCTTAGTGTATATAGTCAATGTGTCTTAGTGTAGGATAGTCAATGGTGTCTTAGTGTAGGATAGTCAATGTAGTCTTCGTGTGGATAGTCATGTAGTCTTAGTGTAGGATAGTCAATGTAGTCTTAGTGTAGGATATCATGTAGTCTTAGTGTAGCATAGTCAATGTAGTCTTAGTGTAGATAGTCATGTAGTCTAGTGTAGGATAGTCATGTAGTCTAGTGTAGTGATAGTCAATGTAGTCCTTAGTGTATGCATAGTCAATGTAGTCTTATGTAGGATAGTCATGTAGGTCTTAGTGTAGCATAGTCATGTAGTCTAGTGTAGCATAGTCATGTAGTCTTAGTGTAGATAGTCATGTAGTCTAGTGTAGGATAGTCAATGTAGTCTTAGTGTAGATAGTCAATGTAGTCTTAGTGTGGATAGTCCATGTAGTCTTCAGTGTAGGATAGTCAAGTGTCTAGTTGGATAGTCAATGTATCTTAGTTGAGTCAGTGTTTATGTAGCGATCAGTGTAGTCTTAGTGTGGGAATGTCAATGTATTCTTAGTGTAGGATATAGTCTCAATGTAGTCTTAGTGTAGCATAGGATATGTAGTCTTAGTGTAGGATAGTCATGTAGTCTTAGTGTAGGAGATAGTCATGTAGTCTGTAGCGTAGGATAGTCAATGTAGTTCTTAGTGTAGATAGTCATGTAGTCTTAGTGTAATATAGTATGTAGTCTTATGTAGGATTCATGTCTAGTGTGATAGTAATGTACTAGTGTAGGATAGTCCAATGTATCTTAGTTTAAGGATAGTCAATGTAGTCTTAGTGTAGGATAGTCAATGTAGTCTTAGTGTAGGATAGTCAATGTAGTCTTAGTGTAGGATAGTCACTGTAGTCTTAGTGTAGGATAGTCAATGTGTCTTATGTGTAGGATATGTCAATGTAGTCTTAGTTGTAGTAGTCAATGTAGTCTTAGTGTGGATAGTATGAGTCTAGTGAGTAGTCATGTAGTCTAGTGTAGGATAGTCATGTAGTCTTAGTGTAGGATAGTCAATGTAGTCTTAGTGATTGTCGATGTAGTCTATTAGGATAGTCAATGTAGTTTAGTGTAGATAGCTGTAGTCTAGTTAGAATAGTCATGTATTCTTAGTGTGGATAGTCCATGGATCTTAGTGTAGATCCAATGTAGTCTAGGTAGGTAGTCAATGTGTCTAGTGAGGATAGTCAATGTATCTTATTGTAGATAGTCAATGTAGTCTTGTGTAGTGGATAGTCTTCCCACCCCCCCCCAATGTGTCTATGTTTGGATAGTCAATGTATTCTATGTAGCATACCCAATGTATCTTAGGAGGATATCAAAATTGTCTTAGCCTGTAGGATAAGTATGTAGTCTAGTGTAGGCTAGTCATGAGTACTTAGTGTAGGATATTATGTTCCCTTAGTGTAGGATAGCAATGTAGTCTAGTGAGGGAAGTCAATGTTCTTAGTGTAGATATCATTTCTTGTGTAGGATTCCATGTTAGTTTAGTGTATGATCATGAGCTTAGGGAGGATTCCAATGTTTCTTAGTGTAGGATAGTCAATTAGTCTAGTGTAGGAGTCAATGTAGTCTTAGTGTAGGATAGTCATGTAGTCCTTAGTGTAGGATAGTCATGTAGTCTTAGTGTAGGATAGTCAATGTAGTCTTAGTGTAGGATAGTCAATGTAGTCTTAGTGTAGGATAGTCAATGTAGTCTTAGTGTAGGATAGTCAATGTAGAGTTAGAGTATGCTAGTCAAGACTAGTCATAGACTTTTGCCTGGGAGCAAGCATCAGATACTGTCAAGGTAGGGTACAGGGTGGTCCAATTGGATCATTGTGTCTGGTGTGTACTTGTGTTGACCTCATCAGCCTGAGGTGAACCAATCATTGTTTTCCTTCCTAGACATCCTGAAGAAGTTCAAAACCCAAACATAAAGGGATTTTCCACTGGAATTGGCAAAGGAGACCACAGGGTTTAACGTAGCCAGTCTGGGGCAAAAGCAGAGTAAGTAAAACAAAAATCAAAACAAAGGACAACTGAAGTTGAGCTCCACCCCTCCTGGCCCAGGGCCTAACCAGGGAAGACACGTCTCTGCTGAAGTGCTTTTTTTCCATTGGATAGATCCCAAGCTATAGAATATAATAGTGAGTGTAGCAATGGGATGACAATATGGAGAACTGTCACGAAGCAGGAACATATCATCATTTGTCTTTATACACGTTAACATACAACTCCATCCATGCAAAATCACAGTAGGGGATATATTATCCCTTATAATACATGAGTGGTACCCAGAGTTCCCTGTATAACTCCTATGTGTCTTCTTGTACCTTTATATGGACACAGAACTCCTCAGTGACTTCTAATATCCTTATAATTTACAGTAGGGGGATACATTATCCTTATAATACATGATGTTCCTAGAGTTCCCTGTATAACTCAGTCTTGTCTTTGTACTTTATTGGACACAGAACTCCTCAGTGACTTCTAAAATCCTTATAATTTACAGTAGGGGATACATTATCCTTATAATACATGAGTGGTACCAGAGTTCCCTGTATAACTCAGTCTGTGTCCTTGTACCTTTATATAGACAGAACTCCTCAGTGACTTCTAATATCCTTATAATTTACAGTAGGGATACATTATCCTATAATACATGAGTGGTACCCAGAGTTCCCTGTATACTCAGTCTGTGTCCTTGTAACCTTTATATAGACACGAACTCCTCAGTGACTTCTAATATCCTTAAATTTACAGTAGGGGATACATTATCCCTTAAATACATGAGTGGTACCCAGAGTTCCCTGTATAACTCATCTGTGTCCTTGTACCTTTATAGACACAGAACTCCTCAGTTGACTTCTAATATCCTTATATTTACAGTAGGGGATCCTTATCCCTTATAATACATGAGTGGTACCCAGATTCCCTGTATAACCAGTCTTGTCCTTGTACCTTTATTAGACACAGAACTCCTCAGTGACTTCTAATATCCTTATAATTTACAGTAGGGGAACATTATCCCTTATAATACATGAGTGTACCCAGAGTTCCCTGTAAACTCAGTCTGTGTCCTTGTACCTTTATATAGACCAGAACTCCTCAGTGACTTCTAATATCCTTATAATTACAGTAGGGATACATTATCCCTTAAATACATGAGTGGTACCCAGAGTTCCCTGTATAACTCAGTCTGTGTCCTTGTACCTTTATATAGACACAGAACTCCTCAGTGACTTCTAATATCCTTATAATTTACAGTAGGGGATACATTATCCCTTATAATACATGAGTGGTACCCAGAGTTCCCCCTGTATACACAGTCCTGTGTCCTTGTACCTTTATATAGACCAGAACTCCCCAGTGACTTCTAATATCCTTATAATTTACAGTAGGGATACATATCCCTTATAATACATGAGTGGTACCCAGAGTTCCCTGTATAACTCAGTCTGTGTCCTTGTCACCTTTATATGACACAGAACTCCTCAGTGACTTCTAATATCCTTATAATTTACAGTAGGGGATACATTATCCCTTATAATACATGAGTGGTACCCAGAGTTCCCTGTATAACTCAGTCTGTGTCCTTGTACCTTTATATAGACACAGAACTCTCAGTGACTTCTATATCCTATAATTTACAGTAGGGGATACATTATCCCTTATAATACATGAGTGGTACCAGAGTTCCCTGTATAACTCAGTCTGTGTCCTTGTACCTTTATATAACACAGAACTCCTCAGTGACTTCTAATATCCTTATAATTTACAGTAGGGGATACATATCCCTATAAACATGAGTGGTACCCAGAGTTCCCTGTTAAACTCAGTCTGTGTCATTGTACCTTTATTAGACACAGAACTCCCAGTGACTTCTAATATCCTTATAATTTACAGTAGGGGATACATTATCCCTATAATACATGAGTGGTACCCGAGTTCCCTGTATAACTCAGTCTGTGTCCTGTACCTTTATATAGACACAGAACTCCTCAGTGACTTCTAATATCCTTATAATTTACGTAGGGGATACATTATCCCCTTATAATACATGAGTGGTACCCAGAGTTTCCCTGTATAACTCGTCTGTGTCCTTGTACCTTTATATGGACACGAACTCCTCATGACTTCTAATATCCTTATAATTTACGTGGGGATACATTACCCCTTATAATACATGAGTGGTACCCAGAGTTCCCTGTATAACTCAGTCTGTGTCCTTGTACCTTTTATAGACACAGAACTCCCATGACTTCTATATCCTTATAATTTACAGTAGGGGATACATTATCCCTTATAATACATGAGTGGTACCCAGAGTTCCCCTGTATAACTCAGTCTGTGTCCTTGTACCTTTATAGGGACACAGAACTCTCAGGATGCTTCTAATATCCTTATAATTTACAGTAGGGATACATTACCCTTATAATACATGAGTGGTACCCAGATGTTCCCTGTATAACTCAGTCTGTGTCCTTGTACCTTTATATGGACACAGAACTCCTCAGTGACTTCTAATATCCTTATAATTTACGTGGGGATACATTACCCTTATAATACATGATGTGGTACCCAGAGTTCCCTGTATAACTCAGTCTGTGTCTTGTACCTTTATATAGACACAGAACTCCTCATGACTTCTATATCCTATAATTTACAGTATGGGATACATTATCCCTTATAATACTAGTGGTACCCAGAGTTCCCGTATAACTCATTCTGTTCCTTGTACTGTATATAGACACATAACTCCTAGTGACTATTCTCTTTATTTTTGTCTTGTGCTAGAGACTGGCTTCACAAGCAACGACCCTAGTGACCAGAATGAAGGAGAGTGGCGTAAGTAGGAATGGTGCGGGGGGGGGGGGTTGAAGAGGGGGGATAGCACAGGCATTAATGGAACTAAACAAAACATTGCAGTTTTTGGGGTTTACCCTATATACTCAAGTATAAGCCGACCTGAGTATAAGCCTCCAAAAAAACAAAAAAAACCTGATTGACTCGAGTATAAGCCGAGTCATTATGACCCCTGCTGCCTTCTGATTCTGTATTGTTTGGAGGCTTTAGTTACCCTTTAAATGGACAGCAGAATTCCCATAGAATAATCCTATACAGTAATAGCCAAATCCAGTATGTCTATTACTGTATGGGACTACTGTATGGATATTCTGCTGTCCATTTAAAGGGCAACTAAAGCCTAAAAACAATACAGAATCAGAAGGCAATATTTTTAACAATATATACCATCCTCCTGATTCTGTATTGTTTTAGGGCATTAGTAATCCCATACAGTAACCCCCAATACCTTTCCACTGTAGATGTATGGAAAATACAGCTCCCAGAATGCTTTAGTTGCTGGGAGTTGTAGTTTCCAAACACCTATAGTAGAAAGGTATTGGGGGTTACTGTATGTCATACTGTCCCCCACCCTAGAGCCCCCCCAGTTCAGTTTTCACTTACCGTACCTGGCCAGTCTTCAATCTTCATCTCTCTGCTCCATGCAGAGCCGGCAGTTCCCAGTACTGCTTCGCGGCTGCGTGATGACATCATCCTGCCAGCGTGCGTGATGACATCATCGCGCACCCGTTAAGTACTACTGGGTACTGCCAGCTTTCCTTCCTTACTCGCGGCTGCATCTGGAATTGAGGTAAGTTTGCTCTTGACTCGAGTATAAGCCGAGGCAAGGTTTTTAGTTTGATTTTTAAACCTAAAAAATCTCGGCTTATACTTGAGTATATACGTTATTATGTTATTAATTATCTTAATTACTTGTATTTATGAATAATGAGTTTTGCAATTAAAATCCATTGATACAAATGTTGAGCATTGGGTGGGAACTCCATAGCGAAGGTTATAATTTCCTTTCTACATAATCAGGTGATAAATTACAATGAAGACTGGAAGTTAATAACGATATTTATCGGAGGGAACGATCTCTGCCAGTATTGTCATAACAGGGTAAGTAAAGCCGATGGGCTGAACCAGAGAACACTGTTTTATCTGTGGTTGTACAGCCGTAACCATTGTTAAAGTACTTACCATAGTTAGTCATGAGCCAAATGGATGGCGGAGCCATTAGTTATTTTTATAGCCAATCAACTTTGCTGTGAGCCTGTGACTATCACAGTTTTTGATTGGCTAAGTGACATTTATAAACAGAAACCAATGAACAGTTTGAAAGCAAATTATTTTTTATATTTGTTTTTGGTTTCTGTGTATAAAAAATAACAATTGGAATGCAGAAGATTATATTATTCTAATGGTGTCATGTGATATAGTGATTACAGGGTTCTCCTTGTCATGTGATATAGTGATTACAGGGTTCTCCTTGTCATGTGATATAGTGATTACAGGGTTCTCCTTGTCATGTGATATAGTGATTACAGGATTCTCCTTGTCATATGATATAGTGATTACATGGTTCTCCTTGTCATGTGATATAGTGATTACATGGTTCTCCTTGTCATGTGATATAGTGATTACAGGGTTCTCCTTGTCATGTGATATAGTGATTACAGGGTTCGCCTTGTCATGTGATATAGTGATTACATGGTTCTCCTTGTCATGTGATATAGTGATTACAGGGTTCTCCTTGTCATGTGATATAGTGATTACATGGTTCTCCTTGTCATGTGATATAGTGATTACATTGCGTGTAACAGGTTTGCTTCTCCGTGTTATTTTCCAGGACAGATATTCCCTACATAATCACATCAATCACATTAAACGTGCGTTGGACGTTTTCTACAAAGAGGTAATTCACCAACCGTTAATTAAGATAAAGGGAACAACTAATCTTATGTGCACATTGGGGGTCATTAAACTACAATGAAACGTGACATCATAACACACGTGACATCGTTACTAGAGGGATGTTTCCATATTATTGTGTCTTGTTCCTCTCCAGGTTCCTCGGGTTTTTATTAATCTGGTGGAAGTTATGGAGGTGGAAGGTCTACGTAGAGTCCAGTCAGAGACCATTGGCTGCACCCTGCTAAAGCCGTAGGTATCAAAGC
>JAACNH010000598.1:144265-155458 GCA_019447015.1 Hymenochirus boettgeri | reverse complement strand
CTATGTCCTCACATCAGTATCTCCAGTCTGACTGTCTCTCACTAGTGACAGTGTCTGTCTACGTCCTATGTCCTCACCTCAGTATCTCCAGTCTGACTGTCTCTCACTAGTGACAGTGTCTGTCTACGTCCTATGTCCTCACCTCAGTATCTCCAGTCTGACTGTCTCTGCCCTAATTCTAATAGACTATGAAGGTCACAGTGAAAGTTACCATCCTTATCCCTTTCCTGTGGGAAATGTGGGTTTATTTCCATATTAATAATCAGCAGAAAACTCATCAAATCCCAATACAATGTCCTGGTATGAATGAGATTGGAATTTACTGGGAAAAGCCAGTGATTGATTAAGGGAGATGCCATGGGATTCCCTTTGTGACACAGCAGTTGAATGTTTCTTTATGGCAGAGATTCCATTTGCTCTGTTTGTATAGTATTTTTCACAGTGGTACATTCATATCCATGTATGTTTACATGTTACCCTATTATTTATCTCTATTTATCTCTTTCTGTGTAGGAATCTGTGTCCGTGTTTCCTAAACCCACGTGACGGTTCCCCAGAACTTCATGAAATGAAAACTCTCAACAAGGGCCTGCAGGTAACTAGAATGGATAACACATCATTACAGCACATCATTACAGACAGGTAACTAGAATGGATAACACATCATTACAGGCAGGTAACTAGAATGGATAACACATCATTACAGACAGGTAACTAGAATGGATAACACATCATTACAGGCAGGTAACTAGAATGGATAACACATCATTACAGATCATTAACACAGGTACCTAGACATGGATACAACCAATTCAAATTACAGGCAGGTACCTAGATATGGATACACAATCATTAGGCAGGTCTAGAATGGATAACCGTCATTGGTAACAATGGCTAACAAAACGAAAACATTGTGGAATGGTTTTTATATTTTTAAGGACCAATTGGCGGCTTTGCTGAAAAAATACCGAGATCCGTAAGTTTTTGGCGGTTGTGCTCCGCCGTTTCCTTACAATAAACCATTCGTTCCTGATAATGCTGTAATTGGAAATCTCTTCACAACCCAAAAAGACATACATAGTGTAAAATAATAGTTTAATAACGGAAGGGTAATATCTAGTTTATCTGCTATGTAATTATCGTTATACTGAGTCGGGTAATATCTCGTATATACGGATCTGGTAATATATCGTTTAACGGATATCTTTGTAATCTATAGTTTATACTGGAAGGAGAACGGATGTGTTACTATATAGTTTTTATTTACGGATAGTGTAATATATATTATATAGTCGGATAGTGTAATATTAGTATTTACGGATAGTGTAGATATATAGTTTTATTCGTGATCGTGTAAGGAATCAGAGTTTATACTGATAGTGTAATATATAGTATATACGGATAGTGTAATATATAGATAGTTTATACGAGATGATGTAATATATGGAGTTTCAATATTCAACGGATAGTGTAGCTATATAGTATATACGGATAAGTGTAATAATAATAGTTGTATACCGGATAGTGTAATTATATTTTATACGAAGTGTAATATTATGAGTTTTGGGTACGGATAGTGTAATATATAGTTATATACGTATAGTGTAAATATATATAGTTTTATTCATATAGACTGTATATTAGTTGGGGTATAATGGATAGTTTAGGGGCGGTCTCGTCCGTTTTTATACGGATAGTGTAATATCTAGTTTTATACGAATAGTGTGTGTATATATAGTTTATAACGATGTGTAATATCTAGTTCCGGGTTTTGGTTATACGGATAGTGTATATATATAGTTTTATACTAGGATAGTGTATATATAGTGTACACGGATAGTTTAATATATAGTTTTATTACGGATAGTGTAATATATAAGTTTGATCGGATCGTGTAATATATAAGTTTATAACGGATATGTAATATATTAGTTTTATCACGGATAGTGTAATATTATCGTTTTATACGGATGTGGTCATATAGAGTTTTATACCGGATATTGGTAATAATGTTTTGTGTTTATACGGATGTGCATAATATATAGTTTATCATCATTTAATACCGGATAGTGTAATATATAGTCTTATACTAAGTTACGATAGTGTACTATATAGTTTATACGGACTAGTGTAATATATTAGTTTTCATACGGATAGTGTAATATATAGTTTATACGGATAGTGTAATATATAGTTTTATACACGGATGTGTAAATATATAGTTTTATCCGGATCGTGTCGATATATATTTTATGGTTGGCACAGAGGAACGGCTCTTTGGTAACTATATAGTTTATATACGGATCAGTGTACTAGATAGTTATACGGAATGTGGAAATATATAGTTTTATACGGATATTGTAATATATAGTTTTAGACGGATAGGTGTAATAATATAGTTTATACTGCTGTGTAATATTAGTTTATATCTAACACGATAATGTAATATATCGATTTCTATGGACTAGTGGTACCTCTATAGTGTTTACTCCGACAAGTGTCCTATCTAGTTTCCATTCACGGCTCGTGTCATATTAGTGTTTCCGATATGTAATCTCTCGTTTCTCCGATCGTGTAATCCCTTGTTTCTCCTGGATCGTGGTCCTATATAGTTTTAAGGCTGTGCTCGCTATCTCGTGTTATATCATGGGTAGTGTCAATATATAGTTTTAAATACGTATAGTGTAATATATCGGTTTTACCGTCTCTTGTACTCTCTAGTTTATACCGCTCTTTAATCTATAGTTTAGCACGGATCGTGGTATCTATAGTAAGCAGACGGATAGGTGTAATCTATAGTAATTCGGATTAGTGTATATTATATTTTTTATACGGATATTGTAATATATAGTTTATAATGGATGTGTAGACCCTATATTTTATAACGGATAGTGTAATATATAGTTTAAGCTACGTATACATTGTCATATATCCGGTTTCATAGCGGATAGTGTAATATTATAGTTTATACGGATAAGTGATTTATATAGTTTATTTTCGGGGGCTGAACGGACGCTGGTGCGTAGCGATATATTCACTTGTCGTACTGTTGTTATACGGATAGTGTAATATCTAAGGTGATTTATTGTTTATTTCCTGAACGGATAGACTGTGTAATGCGTATCGTTTCTCTGGCTAGTGGTAATCATAGTTTTATCACGCGGTAGTGGATCCTTATCGTTTGGTGGTGTGGTGGTGTGTGAAACATAGTGGTAAACTCGTGCCTGAGTTTTACTACGGATGGGGCGTGGACTATATCAGGGTTTATATCCGGATCGGTAATATTAGTTTTATACTGGATAGTGGTAATATCTAGTTTACTCTGGTCTGTCGTGTACTACCTCTCGTTTATACTGAGTGCGTGGATTGGTGGTAGAGGCGTCGCTATAGTTTTATACGGATAGTGTAATCTATAGTTTTAGCCGATACGGAAGTATGTGTCATTAGCAGTTATGGCACCAGGATAGTGTAATATTAGTTTAGTGAGGGCTGGGGGGGCTAGTGTCACTAATATGAGCGTTGTTATGGGAACGATAGTGTAATATCTATTTATATGGATAGTGTACTATATCAGTTTATAAGGCGAGAGTGTATATATTGTCTAAACATATGGATGAGATGTAGCCATACTAGTTTTATCCGATAGTGTCAGCCACTCTAATATAGGGTGGGGTTTGAACGAGATTACGGGCAGGCAAGGGCGAAAGAAGAATAAGGAAGGAAGAGTGAGACCGAACATCACTCGATCTGGAATAAGGTCATCCTCCCATGGGCGTATACGGAGGGCGGAGGTACGGGAATAAGTGTAAGACTATAGAGTTTGGTTTGGGGTGAGGTTGGGGTGTGTAGTAATTATAGTTTTTACATGTGATACGGGGAGGAGGGGTGGGGTAGGACTATCAATATATATTTTTACTGGATATGTGTACTATATATTTTATACACGGATAGTGTAATTCATAGTTTATAACAGATCGTGTCCTATATAGTTTATACGGATGTTGTAATATATGTCTAGGTCAAAGGGGTGCCTGAAGCTTTCGTAACGAGAAGGGCGGGATATTGATCTAAGGGGTAATTACTTAAACAGTAGAAATAGTTAAATATCAGTAGTTTTCGGGGCGAAGAGGTAGAAGAGGGTTGGGAGGCTACGGCTTGTATATAGAGTTATAAGTCATATGTGTAATATATCGTGTGCTATACTGATAGAGTGTTATATAGAGTCTTTACGGTACTAGTATCAAATCTACTAGTTTATACGGATATGTGTCATATATCGTTATCCCTGATAGTGTTATATCTAGGTTATAACTAGCGATATGTGTAATTATAGTTTATACGGATAGTGTAATATCATATATATTTTCTACGGATAGTGTAATATATAGTGTCAGGGATATTGTAAATATATTAGTTTATACAGATAGTGTAGTGATGCGTATATAGTATATACGGATAGTGTATATATAGTTTATATGCATACATACGTCGTCATATCGCTACGAAGTTTTATGCCTAGTCCTAGGTACTATCTCGTTTTGACATACTGGATACGTGTTATCTCTCGGTTTATCTGGCTAAGTGTAGCTAGTATCTACATTCTACCTATAGCTGCGGGGATGGGTGTTAGAGGCGGGGTCTAATAGGATTACGCCTTATGGGTGTGGTCCCTTCTCGTAGAAACGTATTTAGTCTACCGCCTCTTTTACGAAAAGGACCCGCGGCAGGCGCACGAACCCGATAATCCCGGTCGATACGTAGGATTTTTCTCTGTGGATTGCTTTCATTTTGATGAGAGGGGACATGCAGAGATGGCCATTGCATTGTGGAATAACATGGTACGTGATGCAGTGGTTGAGATCTGGATATACTATTTATTTCTATTTTATATGTAATTTTAGATTATTGAACACTGAATATTTATGGCGCCTCATGTGACATGCAGAACCTTGAAAATCAGTGAACTTTGTACGATTACATTCCTTAACATCCTACTATCCGGGGCAGGCAAATAATCATAAAAATAATCTTATTAACATGGGGCTTATGTGTTTTATTTCCCAGCATTCCAATATCACCCATTCACAACCTTACAGCGTGGTCACTGACTGTTTTTGTTCTTTGCACATGCCCAGTCCTAATCTACTGCAGGAACTTATTCCAATAGCGGTCCACCCACTGTAACTCTAGCCAATCCCTGTTTTACGACCAATACAGAGAATTTGAATGGTATCAAGAGGCGTGGCCACCGGTGGTACATACACTCAAAAGGGCCTGGAAACATCTTGGAAAGGTTGAAGTAAAACGAAAACGGGGTTTGTGTGCTGAACTACATTAGCTAAATTTTTCTTAGGGGGGTGAACATGCCTGCAGGGGACATAGTAGGGCCCCGTAATAACTGCTTTGGTTGCATTGGTGATCCCTATCCCCCTGTTGATGAGGCTTTATGTGGTGTGTCAATGTACCTGGTACACCTAGATGTGGTGTGTTATATTCCCTTTTTATCTCTCTCCCACCAGCTTGAACTTTTTGGGCAGAAACAAAACTTCATAATTTCACCGCACCGATCGGACCACGTTAAAGTGCCCCCGTCAAAAGTAAGTAAACCCCATACTGTATTAACTGCAAGGCGACTGTTTACCGGTCCTTTGTTACTATATATTTCTTTTTATCTTTCGCTCCTATTCTGTGTATCTAATCATGTTATTAGTAACATATATAATTCAGGTACCATAAAAGTACCGGCCGTAACGTATATATTTATTATGCTTATTTAATATATTTTCTATAAAGTGATCAGATTGTTCCAGTGTAAACAGCCCTAAACGTCTGCCTGCATATTCAAGCGCCTCGCATTCCCCTTTGATTAATTTGTTGCCCTTCTCGACTGCTTCAATTTCAAGATTTTCCTTTTGTAAATATGGATTCCACTACATGGCCCGCATATTCCCAAATGATGCCTTACCAGTGCCTTGTAAAGATGGAGGAAATATTTTTTCTCATCCTCTTGCAATCTATTCCCCTTTTATATAACAAGACAATATCTTGCTATCTCTACTGTTTGCTACCCTGGCATTGTTTTCGTATAGCTCAATAAAAAGGTAAACGGGTATGGTAACTGTTATACCGACTTATGGGTAGGTTATAAAAGTTCGCCTGGATGGACGGTCATGTCTTTAATAACAACCTCAACTACTATGTTACTATGTAACTGTTATACCGACATTATGGGTAGTGTATAAAGTTTGGGACTAGATGACGTTTCTTTATACAACCTCCAAATCTATGTACTCATGTACTGTTATACAGACATTATGGTAGGTATAAAGGTTGGACTAGATGGATATGTATGTCCTTTATACAACCTCCAATACTATGTTTACTATGTAACTGTTATACAGACATTATGGGTAGGGTATAAGGTTGGACTAGATGGATGTAGTCTTTAATACAACCTCCAATACTATGTTACGATGTAACTGTTATACAGACATTATGTTTATGGTGGTATAAAGTTTGGGACTAGATGGATGTATGTCTTTAGACAACCTCCACTCCCTAAATGTTACTATGTAACTGTATCCAGACTTATGGGTAGGGTATAAAGGTTGACTAATGGACGTATGTCTTTAGACAACCTCCATACTATGTTACTATGTAACTGTTTATATAGACATTATGGGTAGGGTATAAAGTTGGACTGATGGATGGATGTCTTTAGACAACCTCAATACTATGTTATATGTAACTGGGTATACAGACATCTGGGTAGGGTATAAAGGTTGGACTAGATGGAACGTAATTTCCTTTATACAACCTCCAATACTATGTTACTAGTAACTGTTTAATATATGCTTATGGTTAGGGTATAACGGTTTGGACTAGATGGTAGTATGTCCTTATACAACCTCCAATACTAATGTTACTATGGAACTGGTATAACAGACATTATTGGTAGTGGTACTAAAGTTGGCCTAGGATTTTGTGACGTAAACTGTGGGGGGGGTCTTTAATACAACCTCCAATACTATGTGTAACTATGTAACTGTTATACAGACATTATTGGTAGGGTATAAGGTTGGACTAGACATGGACTTATGTCTTTATACAACCTCCAATACTAGTTCTATTTAACTGGTATACAGACATTATGGGTAGGGTATAAAGGTTGGACTAGATGGACGGATGTCCCTTTATACACCTCCATACTATGTTACTATGTAACTGTTATACCGCACATTATGGGGTTAGGGTATAAAGGTTGGACTCGATATACATATGTGCTTTATACAACCTCCATACTAGTGTTTCTATGTAACTGTTTATACCCAGACATTATGGGTAGGTATAAAGGTTGACTAATGGACGTAATGTCTTTATACCACCTCCATCCTAATGTTATTATGTAACTGTTAGACAGCATTTGGTAGTGTAATAAAGGTTTGGACTAGATGACGTATGTCTTTATACAACCTCCAATCTATGTTAAGTTGTAACTGTTATACAGGTACATTATGGGTAGGTAATACAGGTTGGACTCGATGGACTATGTTTATAACAACCTCCATCTATTTTACTTGTTAACTGTTTACAGACACTATGGTAGGGTATAATAAGGTTGAACTAGAATGGACGTATGTCTTTATTACAACCTCCAATACTATGTTACCTCTGTAACTGTTATACAGACACTATGGGTAGGTATACTAAGGTTGAAACTAGATGACGTATGTCTTATACCAACCCCAAACTATGTTCTATGTAACTGTTATACAACATTAGGCTAGGGTAATAAAGGTTGGCCTATATGGACGTATGTCTTTATACAACCCTCCACATACTATGTTACTATGTACTGTGATACAGACACTATGGGTAGGGTATAAAATAAGTTTGCACTATATGGACGGATGGTCTTCTACAACCTCCCTAATACCTATGTTACTATTTAACTGTTTACAGACACTATGGGTCGGGTATAATAAGGTGACTAGATTGACGTATGGCCTTTATACCACCTCCAATACTATGTTACTATTTAACTGTTAATATACAGACATTATGGGTAGGGTATAAAGGTTGGCTAGATGGACGTATTCTTTATACAACCTCCATACTATGTTACTATGTAACTGTTTATACAGACCTAATGGGTAGGGTATAATAAGGTTGAACTAGATAGAACGTATGTCTTTATACAACCTCAATACTAGGTTTACTATGTAACTGTTATACAGACATGATGGGTCAGGTATAAAGGTTGGCTAGATGGACGATATGTCTTCCAACCTCAAATACTCTTACTATGTAACTTATATACAGATCTAAGGGTAGGGTTAAAGTTTGGACTAGATGGACGTATGTCCTTTATACAACCTTCAATACTATGTTATACAGACATTATGGGTAGGGTTAAAGGTTGACTAGATGGACGTATTTCTTATACAACCTCCAATACTATGTTACTGTTTACTGTTATACAGACATTATTGGTAGGGTGTAACGTTGGACTAGCTTGTACGTTGTCTTTATACAACCTCCAATACTATGTTACTATGTAACTGTTATACCAGACATTATGGTAGGGTAAAAGGTTTTGGGACTAGATGGACGTTGACTTTTCCAACCTCCCAATACTATGTTACTATGTTACTAGTTAAAAAACTGTTATAACAGACATTATGGGTAGGGTATAAAGGTTGGACTAGCTGGGACGTATGTCTTGATACAACCTCCAATCCTCTTTTATGTCACTGTTATATAGACTTATGGGTAGGGTATAAAGGTTGGACCTAGATGATGTTGTCTTTCTACAACCTCCATACTATTTACTGTGTACTATTATACATACATTATGGGTAGGGTATAAAGGTTGGACTAGATGGACGTACGTCTTTGATAACAACCTCCAATACTATTACTATGTACTGGGTTATACAGACATTATGGGTAGGGTATAAAGGTTGGACTAGAGGACGTTGTCTTTAATACAACCTCCAATACTATGTTACTATGTAACTGTTATCACAGACCTTATGGGTAGGGTATAAAGGTTGTACTAGATGGACGTATGTCTTTATATCAACCTCCAATATATTTTACTTTATGTAACTGTTCTACCAGACATATGGTAGGGTATAAAGGTTGACTATATGATGTATGTCTTTATACAACCTCCAATACTATTTTACTATTTAACTGTTATACAACACTATGGGTAGGGTATAAATAAAAAGTGGGACTAGATGGACTTATGTCTTTAATACAACCTCCAATCTGTTCTATGTAACTGTTATAAACCCAGACACTATGGGTAGGGTATAAAGGTTGGACTAGATGGGACTTATGTCTTTATACAACCTCCAATACTGTTACTATGTAACTGTTAATCAGACACTATTGGTAGGGTATAAAGGTTGACTAGATGGACGTATGTCTTTTACACCTCCAATACTATGTGGTTACTAGCTAACTGTTATAACAGACATTCGGGTAGGTATAAGGTTGGACCTAGCATGGACGTATGTCTTTATAACAACTCTCAATACTAGTTACAATGTAACTGTTATACAGAAACATTATGGGTGGGGTCATAAAGGTTGGACTAGATGGACGTATGTCTTTATCCAACACCATACTATGTTACTATTTTAACGTTGGTATACAGACATTATTGGTAGGGTATAAGGTTGGACTTAGATGGATGTATGTCTTTAGACAACCTCCAATCTGTTACATGTACTTGTTATACGACACTATGGGTAGGGTAATAAAGGTTGACTAGATGACGTATTACTTTATACAACCTCCAAATACTAATGTTTACTATGTACCTGTTATCCCGACACTATGGTAGTGGTATAAAGGTGACAGAATGGACGTATGTCTTTATCCAACCTCCAATACTATTTTCCTATGTACGTTATACAACATTATGGTAGGTATAAAGGTTTTGACAGAGTGGACGTGTGTCTTTAATTGCAACCTCCAATACTATGTTACTATGTAACTGTTCTACGACACTATGGGTATGACATAAAAGTGGATATATGATTTTGTCCTTATACATCCTCCTACGAAGTTACTATGTAACTGATTATACAGACCTATGGGTAGACATAAAGGTTAGGACCCTAGAGGATTTGTCTTTATCCATCCTCCAATACTATGTTACTATGTAACTGTTATACAGACACTATTGGGTATGTAATAAAGGTTTGGACTATATTGACTTGTCTTTTATACAACATCTCAATACTATGTGTTACTATTTAACTGTGTACAGACAACTATGGGTAGGTATCAAGGTTGGACTAGATGGAGTATGCTCTTTATACAAATCCAATACGATTGTTACTATGTAACTGTTTCCAGACACATGGGTGGGTATAAGGTTGGACAGAATGCCGTATGTCTTTTATACAACCTTCAATCCTATGTTACTATGTAACTGTTATACAGACATTAATGGGTAGGTATACAGGTTGGATAGGATTGGAACGTATGTCTTTAACAACCTCCATACTATGTTACTATTTACTGTTTACAACATTATGGTTAGGGTATAAAGGTTGGACTAGATGTTGTATTCTTTATCACCTCCAAACTATTTCAATGTACTGTATACAGACTTAATGGGTAGGGTATAAAGGTTGGACTAGAATGGACGCGTAGTCTTTATACAACCTCCAATACCTAGTTGGTCTATGTAACTGTTATACAGACATTATGGGTAGGGTAATAAAGGTTGGACTAGATGGATGTATAGCTTATACAACCTCCAATACTATGTTACTATGTAACTGTTATACAGATCATTATGGGTAGGGTTAAAGGTTGGACTAGATGGACGTATTTCTTATATACCCTCCAATACTATTTTACTATTAACTGTCACCGACATTATGGTAGGGTATAAAGTTGGACTATATGACATATGTCTTTATACAACCTCCAATACTGGTTTATTATTTTAACTGTTATTACAGACATTATGGGTAGGGTATAAAGTTTGGACTGCTGAGGGATGTCTTATACAACTCCAATACTGATTTTACTATGTAAATGTTATAGCAGACCCCATGGTAGGGTATAAAGGTTGGATAGATGGACGTATGTCTTTAATCAACCTCCAATACTATGTTAAAAATAACAAAAAAAAAAAAAAAATAAAAGAAACAAATAAAAAAACAA
>JAACNH010000598.1:90411-138620 GCA_019447015.1 Hymenochirus boettgeri | reverse complement strand
CATAGCAAGGCATGAAAAAAATCTACAAAGGTTTATAACTTTATTACGCACCTCTAGCTCACAGCACACAGGCACGTACAAAGGTTTATAACTTTATTACGCACCTCTAGCTCACAGCACGCAGGCACGTACAAAGGTTTATAACTTTATTACGCACCTCTAGCTCACAGCACACAGGCACGTACAAAGGTTTATAACTTTATTACGCACCTCTAGCTCACAGCAGAGTTTGACTGCCCTTCCCCTTGTGCAATGCTCTTTTAGGTTGGCTAAAGGGCAACGTGTCTCAAAACAAGTTTAGGGTTAAATAAAAGCCTGCAGTTTTCCCTAAAAAAAATTCACATCTCTGGTCTGGAGCCTGTGAGGACATACATGGGGGTGATGAAGTTCAAACTTGCTGCTTCCAGTAGGTTGAAGTGACATAAAAGACCTCTGGCCCCCGCCCCCTTCTCCCGGGGGAGAAAGAAGCATATGCTCAGTTAAAGACTTTACGGTGGGGGAAACCAGGAAGTACCTGGGGAAAGGAAAAAATTGGCAGTTGAGAATGAGAGCCTATTAATCAGGCAAGAGGACTGGTCACATGACTACAAGCGGTCAAATGCACTGAAAACAGGAAGTAATATTGAGGAACTCCGCAATAACTTATCAGAGATGTGATTTAGGTTTTACATTCAAAGCTATGATGGAAGGATTCTTATATAATTTCTTACTAGTTTGGAAGAATTTCAAGAAACAGTTACCTCGTAAGCATTTGTCAGAAGGATGCGGGACGGCAGATAGGGAGGACCGAAGTCAATAATTGGCTTGTGAGTCGGCACCCCAGCTCCGTGATTGATAGCATGGAGGGTGGGATGACTCCCTGCTGCCGGAATGGGGACAAATAGTGTACCATTCAAATCTGATTACAAATCCATTTCAAGATAATGTGCTGATATATTGTTAGATGTGAGAATTGAGTGGAAGAACTAAAAATGATCCAGTGTTTTGTTTAAAGGACTGCCCACCTTAAATCTATTGTAGGTCATGCCTAGTTTCGTTCATCCTAAAATGCATCAGGTACAGTACCCCAAACAAACCAAAGATGACAAAGAGTGAGACACTAACCACATTCCCCAAAGTCCCTTAACGTGTCCATCTGACCTTCCAAACTCTTCCTGCGGCCATTGAGTCTGATAGACAGAACAATTATTGAAATCAGGCCAGTATGACTTTAGATTTTCAGGGTTTTAATCCTTTTCCTTGACGATGAATTTATAACGATTTTAATGGTAATCCCTCCTTTCTTGAATTATTTTGATTAATGATATTGTTTATCCGCTATAATTTAAGAACCAATCAACTGCCGTGTGGTGTGTTGAGAGTTTTCTTAACCAAGGTTTTAAATAAAAAAAACATCTAAACAAAAAAATTTCTTTTTAGAATCACAAGCCCCATATTTAATGTTTAGTTTAATGGGCGCTCGCAGAGAAATATCCGTCTTAAGATTTCGCAAATTACCCAAAGGGCCATGTTCTCTGAACTCACTGAGAAGTATATCATAATGTGCGCTTTCCAGAAAAATCTGTATACCTATATATAACTTAATTTTACAGTAAAAATCTTCCTTCAAATCTGCACGGGAACATAATATAGGGGAAATAGAGCGGACATATGATATTTATTAAGGAAATCATCTCTCCCAGAACACTCTCGTTCTTAGGATTTATTACAGTAGAGGGCAGATTGGTGTAGTGATTGAGGAGTTTCCAAAGGTCCAATGTTTCTTTCCAACGACACGGTTTATGCCACACTAGCTCGTTTCTTCTTACTCGCTTTTCGATCGTGATTTGCAAACTCAGGGAAACTTAAGTGTGTACTGTGTGGGGGAGGGTCGACTTTAAAACTCGCAACGCAAACCGGACTTTCTTTCCTTACGCCATCGAAGCAATGCAATACCAGCATACCCAATCTGGCGCCCTATACACACATGTCCATATAAGCATTTATTAAATGTGAGGAGTGCACATTTACAAGCAATCTGGGCGTCCCCGGGGTGTTGTATCAAGGAAAAGGTACTCACCAACTCCCGTTGATGCAATGCAGATTCAGCAAATGGATACCATGAGGCAAAGCGGAGAGCAGTTATGGGCAGCTAACATCCACACTGAGCAGTAGGCTTTAAGGAAAGGCTTCGTAGATTTCCTGAAAACGCAAGGCCAACGTGTGTCATGGGTCTGCGGGTAATCCACCAGTTCCAGCCAGCAACAAACTGGGACACTATGTCAGGCTTGATGCGTCCCATATCATACAGGGGGGGAAACTAACCCTGGTCTAAACTCAGATCCTGTCTGCTCATGACACATCTAAAGTGGTACACACGACCATACAATAATTCGCCGACCAGTCGGCATGCTGAACTTTGTCCAAATTGGACGAAATCACAATCGGACGGTCGGAAAAGCACGGTCCTCTTTTTAAAGAGACAAGCGACATTGGATGCAGCTGAAGTAAAGAAAAGAGCGCAGATTCACTTCCTCACACATACCACTTGTCGTTCAGGTGCTTCCTACAAAAAGATAAACATTGCGTTAAATTCAGGAAAATAGGGGGGGGAATCATTCAATCTCACCTACAAAGTAGCATGATGGTATAAAGGACTCAGTGAGTGAAAGGAGGAGGGGGGCCAGGGAGCAACGTGCTTTTAACTTTGTAATCGGCAAACTGGCTGTTAGATGTGAGTTGGAACAGTAAATGGGGCCCATACTCCAACCATCCCTCATCGATAGATATCAGGATAGCCTGAGATTGTTGCGTGTGTGTCCTCCATACGGCTTACTTTCAAAATGAATCTTGAGCCGTATTCAGATGTTTGGCCTACAGTGTAGCGTTTCTCCTAGTGTGACTGTCACGTGCCCAACGATCTCACAGCCTATTCATAATTTGTGAATGGGGTGGCCCCCACCCATTGGGGGCCAACGGAAACAGCGTGCTTTGCAGAGTGGGGCTCATTGTTAATTCTACAAACTGGGGTGAGACAACAAGTGGTAAACAAAATAAAAAACTACACTTGGCTGAAAAATACCGAGATAGCGGAAGGAAGATTTTGCGGTTTTGGCTCAGCCGTTCCTTAAAAATACCTCGTTCCTGTAAATGCTGTTACAGGGGGCAATCTTATTCATAGACTACATAGTGTAATATATAGGTTTATAAGGATAGTGAATATATAGTTTATACGGATAGTGTAATTATATAGTTTTATACGATAGTAAATAGTTTTTAGGTATAGTATATAGTTTATACGGAATGTGTAATAATAGTTTATACGGTGTGATATAGTTTTACGGTGGAAATATAGTTTATACGGATAGTGTAAATATATTAGTTTTTATACGGAAGTGTATAATAGTTTAAACGATAGTGTGTAATATAGTAGTTTTATAAGGATAGTGTATTATATTTAATAGATCTTAATCTAAGTTATACGGATAGGTATATATATTTTATACATGATAGTGTAATATATATCTATGAATATTTTATACGGATAGTTAATATATAGTTATACGATAGTGCTATATATATTCTAATCGATAGTTTGTAATATATAGTTTATAGGAATAGTGTATATCTAGTTTATAACGGATAGTGTAATATTAGTTTATACGTGATAGGTTACTAGTTATATGGAGTGTCACGGTATAGTGTTTAATTACATAGTTATATAGTAGTGTATATCGTTATACGGATAGTGTAATATATAGTTTATATACGATAGTGTAATATATAGTTTATATGGAATGTAGATAGTTGTATACGTAGAAGATGTTTATACGAATGTGTTAATTATTAAGATGGTAATATATAGTTTATACGGATAGTGTAATATATGATTTATACATGTTGTAAATAAGTGTATAGGTTTGTAATATATAGTGTTATACGTAGTGAAATTGGTAGAATAGGTGTTATAGATGTGTTAATAAGTTAGGGATAGGGTAATATTTTTATACGGATCGTGTAATATATAGTTTATACGGAGATGAGATGTAATAATATGTTTAGTTACGGTGGCAAGTGTAATATATAGTTATACGGATAGGGTGTAATATATAGTTTATACGGATAGTGTAATTATAGTTGTATAGGATATTGTAAATAGAGTTTATTACTGGATAGTGTAGTATATAGTTATACGGATAGTGTAATATATAGTTTATAGGACATGTTGATATGTATATGAGTAGTTATATTTATATATACGGATAGTGTAATTATATAGTTTATACGGATAGTGAATAGTTTCGGAGTGAATATATAGTTTTATACGGCTGGTTATATATAGTTTATAACGGATAGTTAATATATAGTTTACGGTGTAATAGTGTAATACTGGATAGTGTATAGATAGATGTATTATATAGTTTACGAATATATATAGTTATACGGTAGTGTAATATAGGTTATACGGATAGTGTAATATATAGTTTTACGGATAGTGTAATATATAGGTTTATATACGGATAGTGTAATATATAGTTTATCGGGATAGGTAAATAATAGGTTTCTTAACGGATAAGTGTAATATATAGTTATTTACGGATAGTGTAATATATAGTATTTATAGGTAAGGTAATATATGTTTATACGGATTAGTGTAACTATATAGTTTATACGGATAGTAAATTATAGTTTTAGTAACGGGATAGTGTTTAATATATATTTTATACGGATAGTGTAATATATAGTTTATACGGATAGTGTAATATATAGTTTAAGGATAGGTAATATATAGTTATACGGATAGTTGTAATAATATAGTTATACGGATAGTGTAATATATAGGTATACGGATAGTGTACTATATAGTTTATAACGGATAGTGTATTATTATAGTGTATACGGATGTGATTAATATACGAGAAATAGTTATACGGATAGTGTAATATATAGTTTTATACGGAAGTGTAATATATAGTTTATACGGATAGTGTAATATTGTTATCGGATAGTGTATATATTTATCTGGAATTACGTCTACGGATATTAATATATAATAGTTTATACGGATAGTGTAATAGATATGTATATACGGATAGTGGTAATATAGAGTTTATACGGATAGTGTATAATATATAGGATAGGAATATTTTTATATATAACGGATAGTGTTAAATCATAGTTTATACGGAAAGTGTAATATATAGTTTAGTACGGATAGTGTAATTATATAGTTATAGGATAGTGTAATATATAGTTTCTACGGATAGTGCTATATATGATAGTGTATTATAGTCGGATAGTGTAAGTATATAGTTTATACGGATAGTGTAATATATAGGTTATACGGATAGTGTATATATAGTGTTTATTATACGGATAGGTAATAATAGTTTTAGGATAGTGTAATATATAGTTTATAAGGATAGTGGTGTAATATATAGTTTATACATAGGTTATAGTGATAGGAGAGGAATATATAGTTTATACGGATAGTGTAATATATAGTTTATACGGATAGGTTAATATATAGTTTATACGGATATAGTGTAATATATAGTTTATACGGTAAGTGTAAGATATAGTTTATAGATAGTGTAATATATAGTTTTATAGGGATAGTGTAATATATAGTTTATACGGATAGTGATATGTAATATAAGTTTATAGGGATAGTGTAATATAGTTTATACGGATAGTGTAATATAAGTTTATATGGAGAGGGTAAATATATAGTTATGCGGATTGTGTAATATATAGTTTATAGGATAGTGTTAATATCATAGTGTATACGGATAGGTAAGTATATGTTATACGGATGTGTATATAGTTTTACGGATAGTGTAATTATTAGTTTATACGGATGTGTAATATATAGTGTATACGGATAGTGTAATATATAGTATATCGGACTAGTGTAATATATAGTTTATATGGATAGTGTAATATATGTTTATATGGATGGATAATATATAGTTTATACGGATATATATGTAAATAGTGTTTTAACGGTAGGTATATTTAGTTTATACGGCTAGTGTACATATGTTTATACGGATAGTTGTAATATATAGTTTATAGGATAGGGTAATATATAGTATAGTAGGATGTGTAATATATAAGTTTATACGGACTAGTGTAATATATAGTTATATAGCGGATAGTGTAATAATAGTTTATACGGATAGTGTAATATATAGTTTATATAGGATGCGTGATATATATATAGTTATATGCGGAGTGTGTAATATATAGTTTATACGGATAGTGTAATATATTATAGTTATACGGATAGTGTAATATATAGTTTATACGGATGTGTAATATATGTTTATACGGATAAGTGTAATATTAGTTTATACGGATAGATAGTGTATATATAGTATATACGGATAGTGTAATATATAGTTTATATGCGGGGATAGTGTAATATATAGTTTATACGTAGTGTGTAATATATAGTTTATAAGGATAGTGTAATATATAGTTTTACGGAATGGTAATATTAGTTTATACGGATGTGTAATATAAGTTTATAGGATAGTTTAATATATAGTTTATACGATAGTGTAATATATAGTTTTATACGGATAGTGTATATATAGTTTATACGATTAGTGTAAGATTAGTTTATAACGGATAGGTAATATATAGTTATACGGATAGTGTAATATATAGTTATTACGGATAGTGTAATATATAGTTTTTACGGATAGTGTAATATATAGTAGTTTAAGGTAGTGTAATGATATATTAGTTTCTCGAAGTGTAATATATGTTTTTATACGGATAGTGTAAATATAGTATATACGGTATGTAATATATAGTTTTAGGATAGTGTAATATAGTTTATATGGATAGTTAAGATATAGTATATGGGATAGTGTAATATATAGTTATATGCGATAGTGAAATAGAGTTATACGGTAGTGTTATATATAGTTTATATGGATAGTGTAATATATATTATATGCGGATTGTGTTAAAGGGCAGCGTCACCCCCAAAACTATAACCCCCCCAACTACTGCCCCACCATTAGTGAGTTTATCCTTACCTCACATCCCAGACTCCATAGGGTTCTCTGAAACCCCCCCCCAAAGTCCCAAAAGTAACCACCAGGAGGATAGCAGGGCCCTCCTGCTATCTTGCCTCCGGTTAGATACTGCCTTGCGCACTGCAGCCCTTCTCCCCCCTCCCTCCCCCCTCCCTCTCCCCCGTTCTACTATCCCTCACCCCTAGCTTCACCCCTGAATATGATGCTCCCCCAAGTCCCAGCCCAACCGCATATTTTTTTTTTCAAAATGCTCCCCAAACTCTTACTTACCCCGCTTTCCCCGGTGCACTGAATGACGAGCGCTGCGTCCGTGGTTGGCTGCCGTCAGCCAATCACAGACGCGACTGCCGGTCCCGCCCCTCTGCTTGCATTCTCGCAAGCAGAGGGCCGGCAGTGCAGCGGAGGAACGGGGGAGGTAAGTAAGAGTTTGGGGTTTCTGAAAAAATATTTATGCGGTTGGGGCTGGGGGACATGGGGGGAGACAGCATAATTAAAAATCTATTTTAGGGGTGGACATACCCTTTAAAGGGTATCTCCACTCGTATTTTCAAGATTTGGGAATCCAGGCTATTAAAGAATGGGAGGTAAAGGAGCTGTGCCTTACCTCCGTCTTCAATAGAACAAACAGGAGCCAGGAGAGAAGGTAAAAAACTTACCGCTTGCTCGCTCTCCGGCGCTTAGTCTGACAGGTCGCGCATAGATCGCGCATGCGCATAGAAGAAAAAGGTCCGTCCGGACCTGTCAGACTACACGCCAAGGGAGCGAGGAGCGGGTTAGTTTCTTACCTTGGTCTCCTGGCCTTTTTGTTCTATTGAAGAACGGAAGGTAAGGCACAGCTCCTTTACCTCCCGTTCTTCAATAGAACTGGATTACCAAATCTTGAAAATACGAGTGGAGATACCCTTTAAAATTATATTCATTGGGTTGTTTATATAGAAATATTAACTTTAGAAAGGACAAGCGGACATAGGGTAGGCAAATATCAGTAAACCTGCGGCAACTAGTCATTTTGCTGTGCCTGCTATGAAAATATCTAATTAAAATGGGGTTATGTGTTTTATTTCCCAGCATTCCAATATCACCCAGTCACACCTACAGCGTGGTTACTGGACTGTTTTGTTCTTTGCACATGCCAGTCCTAAATACGCAGGAACTTATTCCAATAGGTCACACCCACTAGTAATCTCTAGCCAATCCTGTTACAGACCAATACAGAGAATGTGAATGGGATAAAGAGGTGTGGCCACACAACAGTGCACAGTGTACATACACTCAAAAGGGCAACAAATCTGAGCCTGGGAAAATCTTCGAAAGGTTGGAGTAAAATGAAAACGGGGTTTGTGGGGCTGAACTACGTGAGCTAGTTTTTTAGGAGGGTGTGAACATGCCTGACAGGGGGCAGGTGTCATGGTAGGGCCAACCTTAGCTCTAGGCCGTAATAAACTGCTTTGGTTGCATTGGTGATCCCTATCCCCCTGTTGATGAGGCTTTATGTGGTTGTGTCATTAACTGGTAACACACTAGATGTGTGGTGTTATATTCACTTTTTATCTCTCTCCCCCAGCTTGAACCTGTTGGGCAGAAACAAAACTTCAATAATTTCACCCACGATCGGACAAAGTTAAAGTGCCCGTCAAAAGTAAGTAAACCCCGTTAGTGTATTAAAGGGCAAGGCGACTGTTTACCGGTCTTGTACTAATATATTTCTTTTTATCTTTCTGCTCCTTAGTCTGTGTAATCTAATCAATGTTATTAGTAACATAATAATTCAGGTTACCATAAAAGTACGGCCGTAACGTAATTATATTTATTATATGGCCTATTAATATATTTCTATAAAGTGATCATATTTCCAGTGTAAACAGCCCTAAATGATCTGCCTGCATAGTCAAGCCCCTCCATTCCCCTTATTAATTTAGTTGCCCTTCTCTGAACTGCCTCCATTTCCTGGATGTCCCTTTGTATATGGAATTCCAAAAATACACATACACATAGTTCTGGTTGGTACAGGGATACTTTATAATATTGAGAATTACTGGTATTAATACATATACTGTAGTTCTGGTTGGTACAGGGATACTATATATATTGAGAATTACTGGTATTAATACATATACTGTAGTTATGTGTGGTACAGGGATACTATATAATATTGATAATTACGGTATTCATACCATATACTGTAGTTCTGGTTGGTACGGGGATACTATATAATATGGAGAATTACTGGTATTAATACATATACTGTAGTTCTGGTTGGTACAGGGATACTATATAATATTGATAATACTGGTAGTATACATATAATGTAGTTCTGTTAGTATATGGATACTATATAATATGGAGAGGTTTCTGGTATTAATACATATACTGTAGTTCTGGTTAGTACGGGGATACTTTAAATATTGAGAATTACTGGTATTAATACATATAATGTAGTTCTGGTTAGTACGGGGATACTTTAAATATTGAGAAATTACTGGTATTAATACATATACTGTAGTTCTGGTTGTGTACAAGGGATACTATATAATATTGAGAATACTGGTATTAATACATATACTGTAGTTCTGGTGGTACTGGTTTGGTCGGATACTATATAATATTGATATAAGTAATGGTATTCCTACATATACTGTAGTTCTGGTTGGTACGGGGATACTATATAATATGGAGAATACTGGTATTAATACAATATGCTGTAGTTCTGGTTGGTACGGGGAGGATACTATATAATATGGAGAATTACTGGTATAATACATATACTGTAGTTGGTTAGTACGGGGATACTCTATAATATTGATAATTACTGGTATAATAACCTACTGTAATCTGGTTGGTAACGGGGATACTATAATATGGGAGAATTACTGGTATTAATACATATACTGTAGTTCTGGTTGGTAAGGGATACTATATAATATTGATAATTACTGGTATTCATACATATACTGGAGTCTGGGTGTGTACGGGGATACTATTAATATTGAGAATTACTGGTATTAATAATATACTGTAGTTCTGGTTGGTACGGGATACTATATAATATTGATAATTACTGTATTAATACATCTAACTGTAGTTTGGTTGGAAAGGGGATACTATTAATATTGGAACTACTGGTATTAATACATATACTGTAGTTCTGGTGTTACAGGGTATAATCTAATATTGAGAATTACTGGTATAATACATATACTGTAGTTCTGGTTGGTACGGGGATACTATATAATATGGAGAATAATGGGATTAATACATATACTGTATGTTCTGGTTGGTACAGGGATACTCTATAATATTGAGAATTAATGGTATAAACATACTATGTTAGTTTCTGGTTGGTACATGGCTACTATATATATTGAGAATTACTGGATTAATACATATACCATAGTTTGGTTGGTACGGGGATACTATATAATATGGAGAATTATGGATATTAATACACTACTGTAGTTTCTGGTTGGTACAGGGATACTATAAATATTGAGAATTACTGATATTTAATACATACTGCAGTTCTGGTTGGGACAGGGATACATATAATAGTTGAGAATTACTGGTATTAATACATATACTGTTAGTTTCTGGTTGATCAAGCGGATACTATATAATATTGAGAATTACTGGTATAATACTATATGTAGTTCTTGATCAAGGGACTTTGATTGCCGTTTAGAGTCATGAAGGATTTATCCCACCCCCTCCTTTAAGCTGTTTTTTTTGCTTTGGACAACTAGTTGGTAGGGTAAGGAGTAGATAGCGTTTATCTTTAGATGGGATTTAATTTTTTTTTGTAGACTTTGATTTAGATAGATGGACATATGTCTTTATAAACCTCCAATCATCTTACTATGTAACTGTAGACAGTATTATGGGTAGGCTATAAAGTTAGACAAGATAGACATATGTCTTATATAACCTCCAATTTATGTTATTATGTATGTTAAACAGATATTATGTAGGGTTATAAACTGTTAGACTAAATGACGTATGTCATAGTACAACTTCCAATGTTATGTTACTATGTAACTGTTAGACAGAATTAGGGGTAGGGTATAAATGTGGACTAGATGGAACATATGTCTTTATACAACCTCCAATACTATGTACTATATAATGTTATTATAAGACATTATGGGTAGGGTAACAGGTTTGGACTAGAGGAAGTATACCTCTTTATACAACCTCCAAGACTATGTTACTATGTAAACGTTAGACAGGCATTATGGGAAGGGTAAAAGGTTGCACTACATGGACGTATCTTCTTTTAACAACCTCCAATACTATGTTACTAGTAACTGTTAGACAGGCATTATGGGTGGGGTATAAAGGTTGGACTAAATGGACATCTCGTATACAACCTCCAATACTATGTAACGGTTATACAGTATATTGTGGGAGGTATAAAGGTGTGGACAGATGGACGTAGTCTTTATACAAACCTCCCAATACTATGTTACTATGTAATGTTATAGTCCAACCTTATAACCCTACCCATATGTCTGTAAACAGGTACATGCAAAATAGTATGGGAGGTGGTTAAAGACATAGTACACTAGTCCAACCTTTATACCCTACCCATAATGTCTGTCTAGGTTGTACGTGATTCTTATTACAACCTCCAATACTATGTTGCTATTGTAACTGTTATACAGACATTATGGGTAAGGTATAAAGGTTGGACTAGATGGACGTGTGTCTTTATACAACCCCAATACTAGGTACTATGTACTGTTATACAGAATTATGGGTGTGGGTATAAATGTTGGACTAGAAGGACGTACGTCTTTATAGCCTCCAATACTATGTTATTATGTAACTGTTATACAGAAATTATGGGTGGGCTATAAAGGTTGGACTAGATGGACATAGTCTTTATATAACCTCCAATACATGTACTATGTAACTGTTATACAGACACATATGGGTAGGGTTAAGGTATAAAGGTTGACTAGATGGACATATGTCTTTATACAACACTCCAATACTATGTTACTAGTAACTGTATACAGACATTAGGTAGGGTTTATAAAGGTTGACGAGTGGACAAATGTCTTATATAACTCCAATACTATTGTTACTATGTAACTGTTATACAGAAATTATGGGTAGGGTATAAAGTTGGGACTAGATGGACATATTCTTTATACAACCTCCAATACTAGGTACTATGTAACTGTTATACAGACATTATGGGTAGGGATAAAGGTTGGACTAGATGGACGTATGTCTTTATACAACCTCCAATACTATTACTATGTAATCGTTATACAGGACCATTATGGGTAGGGTAGGGATAAAGGTTGGACTCAGTGGGAATGTCTTTATACAAACTCCAATACTATGTTACTATGTAACTGTTATACAGACATTATGTGGTAGGGTATAAAGGTTGGACTAGATGGATTATTGTCTTTATACAACCTCCAATACTATGGTTACTATGTAACTGTTATACAGGCATTATGGTAGGGTTAAAGGTTGGACTAGTGGACGTATGTCTTTATCAACCTCCAATACTATTTATATGTTAACTGTATACAGACATTATGGGAGGGTATAAAGGTTGGACTAGATGGACGTATGTCTTTAACAAACCTCCAATACTATGTTACTATGTAACTGTTATACAGACATATGGGTAGGGTATAAAGGTTGGACTAGATGGACATATGTCTTATACAACCTCCAATACTATGTTACTGATGTAACTGTTATACAGACATATGGGTTAGGGTATAAAGGGTGGACTAGATGGACGTATGTCTTTATACAACCTCCAATAACTATGTTAATGTAACTGTTATACAGACATTAGGGGTAAGTGTCTATAAAGGTTGGACTAGATGGATGTTTATGTCGTTATACAACCTCCAATACTATGTTACTAGGAAGTTATACAGGACATTATGGGTAGGGTATAAAGGTTGGACTAGATGGACATATGTCTTTATACAACCTCCAATACTATGTTACTATGTAATGTTATACAGACATTATGGGTAGGGTATAAAGGTTGGACTAGATGGATGATGTCTTTATACAACCTCCAATAATAGTTACTATGTAACCGTTATACAGACCATTATGGGTAGGGTATAAAGGTTGGACTAGATGGACGTAGTCTTTATACAACCCCATACTATGTTACTGTAACTGTTATAAGACCATTATGGGTAGGGTATATAGGTGGACTAGATGGACGTGGATGTTTATACAACCTCCAATACTATGGTACTACCTTACTGTTTCAACAGACATTATGGGTAGGGTATAATAAGGTTGAACTAGATGGACATTTGTTTTTATTCATTCATTTACTATGTTACATGTACCAACTAATTTAAAATTGATCATTAAATTACACTTTAGACAGACTATGCTTGCTGCAGTGAAATTGAGGGAATTATTATAATTGCAATAAATTAAAAGGTCAACACGATAGAGTTTGGGGGGAAGAAAAACTTGTCCCAGTAACCTAGAGTCTGTAGTAACTGATTTCTATGGATTTTATGAGGACACACACATATGTGTGTGTGGTCATCCCATATCTAAACCAAAAACTTTGTTACACATGATAAAACAACTAGTCTGACCGCGTTTCATGTCATAGAGACATCCATAGATGGGTTGTCTGATATTATCTCATCTGACATATATGCCAATGACAACAGCCCTAGATCGACCAAAGGTAGGTTGAAACAAGAAAAGTTGTGTGTGTTGTGTTAATATGTGGCTGGGCAGATCCTTCTGGTACCATAAAAGTTTGGCTTTAATATGTTGCCATTACATTTCAAAGTAAAAGATATCCTTTAATCATTTTTAGGACCACCCTTATTGTTCACTTTGAAAAACAGCGGACTAGCCTAAAATGGAAACTACCACAAGAAGACAAGGAAAACCAAGTTCCTTACTGGGCTGTGATTGTGGGGTTCCATAGGTGGTTTGGTTATAGGGTCTTATGTTGTGGGTGGCAATGTCTCTAAAGTACAAAAAACGTTTACACAATATGAAGAAGTCGGCAAACAACATTGCTTCCTTCGAGTCTTCAGCCTTTAGAAGTTCAAAAAACATCTACTTGTCTACGGGACGCAAAATGGTGGACACTAACTGAACCTATGGAAATGATTCTTGGGTGTATTTAGTTTACATTCTAAAATATATCTGCATTTTATTGTTAAATCAAGGATGTCCAAATTGTAGGCCTACAGCTATAGTGGAACTACTCTGTCCATCACTTAATTTAAACCACGCCCTATTTCCTAATAAGCCCCTCCTTCTAGCATTGACTGTTCCGCCCACATGGAAGCAAAGTTGAGTTATCATTTATGGGTGAATGGACCATAAAATAGAAATAATAGGTTTTTGTTTTCAACTGAAAATAAAGGAATAAGCACAGCCAATAATAAACCATGTGGTTCCTGTAAACATTCTAATGTTAATAAAAGGTAACTATCAATTGTCTATCCAACCAGGGTCCTGAGAGGTTCTAGGGTTCTCAAGAGAGTGACAGAAGCTGTATGGTCCACCCTTGTGATGAATGTATTATATTGATACATATTATGATATACTTGTATTGTAATAACTGTAGTTATGATGAATTAATGAATTAGAAATAGTATATGTTTGTTTGTACGTAGGGGGTTCCCAGAGTAATAAAAAAGGGTTTCACAATGACAAGGTTAAACAAAAGGCTGGTGTGTGAATCGAAATATTTAAGACTGTATGGGCTGTATAGCTATAAAACTTTATGGGCTATATAGGCTATGTAGGAAAGCTGTTTTCGTACTTTCCCTTATTTTTACAATGAAAAGGAGGAATAACGATTTTGGTTATTCCCCCTTAAATATGTGTTTTTTGCATCTTGTGATGAATGTTATCTTGGCCCTGACTGTCAGCGACAGGCGGACGGAACAGATCAGACCGGTGGGGTTAGTGAACAAATAATATATATACACAGTTAATAACTATTACAATATAAATATACTCTCTGCACCAACATCCCGGTTTAAAACAGCGGAAGAACCTGTTACCTATATGGGGATATCCGCTCCCATACTTCTAAACAACCTGTAAGGAAATTGGTTATCACACCTAATTCTATACACCAGTTATACTATCTCTATATACCTACACAATTACTTCCTATAGTGCGTACTCGAAGAGACACAGGTTTTTTGGGATATACTCAGAAGTAGGGCAATAGCCTATAAATGATTTTATATCATTTATTAAAAGTTGACAAATAGTGCATAAAAAATATAAAGAAAAATAAAATAATCACTGAACATTAAAGCGCGGTTGGTAACACGCAAGTGAGGGTAGAAATGGATAAAAGAAGGAATACTTAGGATAAATGGCATTCTGAAATGTCGTGAGCAGAGTCCAGAACTTGTTAGTCCAATATGAAAAGTCCAAATGATAGAGTCCTGCTGTAAGCCAATACGGTCCGTCTGGTGGCTGATTTTGTGATATTATGACGGACTCCTGGGCTGAGACCCGTCTCCCACTCTTATCCTTACCAGAAAATGGGAGTGGTTCTGGTCTTAGAGGGGGTGACTTGGATCTGCCCTGAAGCGTGGTTCTATTTTTGGAGGGAATTTTAAAATATCCAATTCCCCTCCAGTCCATAATCTGTGAACCGTTCATATCACATTCAAAAATAATATCATGATGGTCCATAACTAATTTTTCCCCACAGAATAAGACCAAATATGACAGATCTAATCGATTGTAGGACCTAGGAAGGATAATATCCCAAGTTTGGCTCAGCTTATGATATTGTTGTCAGGTATCTATAGATTAGAATAAGTAGCTGGATAAACTGGGGGGTATTTATGAAAACCTGAATAATCTAATCTGAATTATTAAGGAATATGATGACCTTTGAATCGCATTGGTTTTCGCTGTGTTCTCTACTAGGAGATTCCCTGCTGTTTTGGTGTTTCTACCAGTTTGACAGTGTTTGATTACAGGGGGCTTCACACTTGCCCCTTTGAAGTCAGGACCTTTGCTAGGTCAGCATTATAACACCGCAATGAAGGCAAAGAATGCTCAGGCTTACAATGAACATGAATTAACCCTGTGACAGGGGAACAATGTGGGACTGCCATACTGCGGGTCATGCCAAATAGTGGAAAATTGAAAATGGTCAGTGCAATTTCAGATATTGTCTATGGCGTTTTACATTGCACCACCTGTTCTGTCACAATGACCCATGTGCATTCAATCATTCAAAATGCCATGCTGAGCCCCTACACGAACATTTACATCAGGTTTCCAGTTATATTGTGATAGTTTGAATACAGTCAATACAAAGTAAAAATACAGTGGATTGAAACTATTCTACAGTGTGGATTTTCATAGCAAGAATGAAAAACCTACAAAGTTTTAGAACTTTATTACGCACCTCTAGCTCACAGCAGCAAGGCACGTACAAAGGTTTTAGAAACTTTATTACACACCTCTTAGCCACAGCACACAGGCACGTTACAAAGGTTTTTAGAACTTTATTACACACCTCTAGCTCACAGCACAAGGCACGTACAAAGGTTTATAACTTTATTACACACACCTCTAGCTCACAGCACAACAGGCACGTACAAAGGTTTATTTAACTTTATACATACTCTAGAGTCACAGCACACAGGCACGTTACAAAGGTTTAGAACTTATATTGACACACCTCTAGCTCACAGCACACAGGCACGTACAAAGGTTTATAACCTTTATTACACACCCTCTAGCTCACAGCACACAGGCACGTACAAGGTTATAACTTTAACAGTACCCTATCTAAGCCTCACAGCGACACAGGCACGTACAAAGGTTTTATACTTGATTCACACTTCTCTCTAGCTACAGCCACACAGGCGACAGTACAAAGGTTGATAAACTTGTGATTACATACACTCGTAGCTAACAGCGCACACAGGCATGTCGTACAAGATGGTTATAACTTTATTACACACCTGCTAGCTCACGAAGAACACAGGCCACGTACGACAAGGTTTAAAGCGTTTAGTACACACCCTAGCTCACCAGCACACAAGGCACGTACAAAGGTGTATAATCTTATTATCACACCTTAGCTCACAGCACACAGGCAGTAAAAAGGTTATAACTTATTACAGACCCTCTAGCTCACACAGCACTACAGCACGTTACCAACCGGTTTATACTTTATATCCACCCTTCCATGATGCTATGGGGCCAAACGGGTAAGAATAATCTTTATCGGCACGTACTACGTAGTAGCGCGACGATCTCTAACTTTCACGGAAATGCCTACCCTCTAATCTACCCTTGACCTACTTCCTCCACCCTCAGTTTTACTTTTCCCTTTAGGTTTAAAGGAGTTCGCATGTGTATCAAATGAGAGTACGCGGGCTTCCGCACAAATGTGTATGGACGCGGCTCCCTTTTCCTTTTACATGTAAAAGGAAAGGTGGAGCAGCGCCCTGTAGATAAAAAGGCACCGGCCTGCCGTCCTCGTTCTTTTATAGCGTCACGGAACTCCTAAGGTGCACTTCTAATGATACCTTATAATTTACTGTATGGGGTAAATTATTCACGATAGTACACACTCTGTCTCACAGGCACACAGGACGTCAAAGGTTTATAACTATTCATGCACCATAGCTCCGTTAACGAAACGATCGTTCGTAGTAAAACTACCCGCAATTTGGTTTCTATGGGGATCGTAAATCTATGATTTCGTTATCGTAAATTTACAATAACGGTTGTAAACTAACGATCATTAAACCGATCGAAAATTAACGACCGTTTTAACAATTGTTTTACTGTTCGTTAAAGGCGCAGTATTGCTAAAAAGCGATACCGCGATAAATATGGCTCTGCATATAAATTTTATAGACTGGGTATATTATATATAAAGACAATCAGGGAGATTCAATAAAAGTTCTTATCGTTTAAAATGGTGTTAATTTTGCCCCAACCAATCAGATCTTATTTAACATTCGTAAGCTTACATCTGATTGGTTGGGGCAAAATTAGCACCATTTTTAACGATAAGAACTTTTATTGAATCTCCCTATTTATATACTATTTAAATGTCACTATCCTTTAATATTCTGCTTGGGCTGCACAGACGACAATTACTACTACATAACCCTGTATATAAATGTCAGACAGCCTGTAGGGTGGACAGGTTCCAAACATTACAACATTGACATCAGTAGGATACAACATCCATGTCCTTCTGTGCTGGGTCAATAAACAGCTTTAAAGAAGAAACTGCTGTTGAAGGGAAAAGCCTCAAAGTCCAATAGGTAAACGATAGTGGAGGTGCACTGTATCCAACTGTGGGTGCAGACACCTTGTAGGTTCTTCCCTTTGGAACCAGCAGCTTCACAGGAAAAAGAAAACTGAGGGTCGAACTCCAGATAATAGATAACTTTATTGTGAACCACACATCACAACGTTTCGGGGGGATACCCCCTTCTTCAGGTGATAAAGTGCAACTGTGCCCAGGGAATATATAAAGACTGTGACTACCCTAGGTCCCACCCACTAATTTGGGAGGAACCAATTACAACTGTCTAAATCAGTTGCTCCAATAACCTACGTGCCATATATAAAATACAATGAAACAATAGGTAAAATATACAAATATATCAATAAGGTAAAACAGTCCCTTAATGATGCGTTCAGCTCAGTGTGATATACAAATACATTGATAATACATTGTTAAAAATCCAACAGGTAACATGGGGCCCTATTTATAAAAGATCGGTATCGTTATCGTAAAATACCGATCGTTATCGTAAAATAACGACCGGGTTTTTACCAATAACGACCGTTATTTACCGATAACGACCGTTATTTATCAATATCGGTAAATACCAGTCGTTATCGGTAAATACCGGTCGTTATTTTACGATAACGATCGGTATTTTACGATAACGATACCGATCTTTTATAAATAGGGCCCATAGTGCAAATAAAGTGCTAATCAGGTGCAAATAAAGTGCATATCATGATCCCTGTCTCTTATCATTGTCTCCAATACCGTATATTGTGTAAAATACTAAAAGTGAAAGAAAGTTTAAAAGATCATATTTAAAAATGGGCCTGGCTAAAAGGTAACAGTCTTAACTGCACAAAAACTCAACAATATTAAACAGAGGGACATCCTTCAATTTGTCCTCAAGGTGGCGCCAGTCTCCAGTGATCTTCAATCCGAAGAAATCATAGTATGTTAAGATGAGACATAAGGGCCAATTCTCAATGATCGTATCCCAGCCCCACAGACGTAAAATACCCCGTATCGTAAACAACGACCGGGTTTTACCGGATAACGACCGTTATTACCGATTTACCGGTGTATTACCGAAACGACCGCGGGAGGGTAATTTACCGATATCCGGTTAAATAACTATCAGTATCGGTTACAAAACACGGGTGTATCTTTACGATAACGACGGTATTTTACGATAACGAAACGATCGTTTATTAAATAGGGCCCTAAAAAGAAGAAAGCAATGGTTGCTATTGAAAAGGACTGAATTATTAATACATGTAACTATAAGGAACGCCGGATGATTAATTCTTCATAAGGCCATAGGGGGACAAGGTCCTCCAAGCTCTCTATCCATCCATTCTATTGAAGTCACCTCCCCTCATTCTTTTTCAACTACTCCGAAAAACCATCCACTGAGTTGAGGCCCGTGCTTTTTTTCAAGAAATGTCTGGTTAGGGGGTCGCGTGCTCTTTATCGGTGCCCTTCAAAGTGGAAATGTCACGTTTTATGTTCACAAATTCTTTGTGCGGCACTTCTCTTTTGATTTGCCTCCATAAAATTAACCTACTGGTCCGCCATGGGGATACTGTTGAGCTTAACTCGAAGCTTTAGAGAGTGGTGCCGACACTCCCTATGACTGAGGGCATTACACACTGAGCCGTTGCGACAGGCTACGTACTTTCACTTGCTCCCTTAAATAGTTGTCTGGACCCTTCTCAGCCAGACTCGTCTGTATCATAAATTTTTAGATCTTTGGTACGCGAAAAGGGGAGGTAGTGAATAGGGACCACAGTGTTGTTCCAGTTGTAGGGGAAAAAAAAACTTTTTGTACCAATTTCTGATTATCATTGAATATATTGGACAACTGTTATCTGGCTCCAAACGGTTAACTCTCAACTCTTTTTTGTTTTCTCATGTTTCCCCCTGGCCTGACAGGCTGTTTCCACAGTTTTTTGGGGGGGTAGGGGGGTCAGGGTGGTCACAGCACTGTGATGAGGGGCTAGGCTACACGTGAGATTGGGGGGCTTAGGACCAGGGAGGGGCGGGGACATGGCACCCATGGTGGGAGGGGCACGTGGGGTGGGTAGGGAGATGGTGCCCAAGGAGGGCCTGCTACTGGGGGACCATGGGGTTTGTGCCTATTATAGTGGGAGGGCCAGGGGTTTTTTTGTTGGGCGCACGGGGAGGAGACACAGGGCAGATTGACTGACAGGTTTCAGAGCAGGAAGTGCAGGGGACCTGGTGATGCTGCTGCCATATCACACACAAAAATGTAAATATCTTCAATACTAGGCAAAATAAACAATGAAAATAAATTGCAAAAACTCTCAGGAGAGAAATTCCTATCAATTTACCTAAAGTCATTTTTGGACCACAGTTCCTCTTTAAGGAAGTTTTACTAACTTACACCAAAGTTATTGTCATCCGAGATCCGTTCGAGAGGGTCGTTTCCTCTTACCTACAAAATTCCGAGGGGGAAGGGACTTTTAATGACTTTGTAGAGGATGTCCTCAGTTTGGGGCCTGGACACCATGACAGTTCATTGACCCCATTGACTGCATTGTGTCACCCTTGTTTTATCAGGTATGACTTTATCGTACGACATGATCACTTCAGAGGCGAAGTTCTCTACCTCATAAAAACACTGGGTTTACTGGATGGCCCGTTCATGTCCACTCTGATAGATAATGGATCCAAGATGGCTTACAGGTGGATGGCTGGGAATCTTTATAGGCAACTGAGCAAACACAATATCAGACATCTTATTGAGATCTTTTCCCTTCAACAGCAGTTTCTTCTTTAAAGCTGTTTATTGACCCAGCACAGAAGGACATGGATGTTGTATCCTACTGATGTCAATGTTGTAACGTTTGGAACCTGTCCACCCTACAGGCTGTCTGACATTTATATACAGGGTTATAGGGGTCGTTAGTTTACAACCGTTATTGTAGATTTACGATCCCCATAGAAAACCATTCTGTAGTTTACTACCACACGGGATTCTACGACCGAACGTTAACGTGAGCTAGAGGTGCGTAATAGTATATACACAGTATATAATAGTTATATAATAGTTATAATAAAAACGCTGCTAGTAGTGGTTTTTACAATGAGATTAAAGATTCCTTGTTGGACTTTTCTTTATAAATCGTTATAAATCTAGCCCAGGATACTGTAGGTATCGGTATATTAGTACATACCTACAGGAAAACCTACCTACCTACAGATCCACTGTCATTTATTATAGTACCTACCTACATGGACACCTACCTACAGGGCACCTACCTGCCTACAGGGACACCTACCTACCTACAGATCCACTGCCATTTATTATAGTACCTACCTACAAGGACACCTACCTACTTACAGGGACACCTACCTACCTACAGATCCACTGTCATTTATTATAGTACCTACCTACAGGGACACCTACCTACCTACAGGGACACCTACCTACCTACAGATCCACTGTCATTTATTATAGTACCTACCTAGAGGGACACCTACATACCGGGACACCTACCTACCTAAACATACACTGTATTATTAAGTACCTACTACAGGGACACCATACCTACTACAGATCCACGTAATATATTATGTAGCCTATACAGGGACACTCCTACTAGCAGGGACACTACCTACATACAGATCCCATGTTCATTATTTAAGTACTTCTGTGAAACTACACCGGGACACCTACCTATCCTAATTCAGTTATATCAACCTCTCAGGGACTTCTACTAACGTTATATTAGTACCTGCGACAGACACACCTACAAGGGACACCTACCTACTACGCAGATCCACAGTGTCATTATTAGTACCTACACAGGGACCACCTACTCCTACAGATCACTGTCATATTATTATAGTACCTTACGCGCGACAGCCCCACCTACCTGGATCACGTCTAATATTTAGACTACCTACAGGGACGGAGCCTACTACTTACGGAACCAATGTCGTTGTATCATACCTACGGGACGCCGCCATAGCGCTAGCCGACAGTGCGGTCCATCCACTACTCACTATCTGGACACCCACCTACGGCATCCACGCTACAGACGCCTCCATCCAACGTACCTACTTATACAGGGAATCGCTTACCGTACCTCATTTACACTATTATAAGACCATGACCCTCACGGTCCACTAAGACACCCTACTAGGACACTAACTCTCCAACGGTCTCCCCTAATACGAGGAGGTTTCACTGCTACCTCCTCAACATTCCTTTAATAAGGGACACTGCACCTAATTCACTTTTATAGACCGACAATTCGTTACCCTTTAATAGGGACTGTGACCTTACTTCCAAAGTTCCCTCTTTAAAGGGACATTGCCCTACCTTCAACGTTCGCCCTTTAATAAGGGACATCGACCTAACTTCCAAAGTTCCCTCTTTAATAAGGGAAATTGACCTACTCAACGTTCCCCTTTAATAAGGGACACGATTCTCGCCTACCTATCCAAAGGTCACCTCTTTAGACAGGGACATGCGGCCACCGACCTTCCCTACACGTCACCTCTTTAGGCAGGCCACCGGTACTTCCACGTTCCCCTTTAAAGAAGGGACATATGCGCTACCTGCCAAACTTCACCTTTAATAGGGAACACTGACCATTACTTGCCAACGATTCCCTAGGTAATCGAGGTAACACGACTACCATCCAAAGCTTCGCTTAATAAGGATCAGACCTACCTACCTTCCAAACCGATCCTTTAATAGGGGACACTGACCTACCTTCCCGTTCCCTCTTTAATAAGGTAAACTGGACCCACCTCCCAGGCCTTTCACCTGGCTACACTAGGGGAGCACTACCGACCCTTTGGAAACTGACACCTTCAGACGTCCCTTTTAATAGGGACAATGACCTAGCTTTCAACAGTTCCCTCTTTAATAAGGGACACTGACTAAACCTTCCAACGTTCACCTCTTCCTAAGAGGGACCCTGACCTACCTTCCAACTTTCCTCTGTAATAAGGGACACTGACTCCATCTTCTTATAGGTACTACACCCCAATGTTCCCCGTTTCATAAGGGACACGTGACCAACCTTCCAAAGTTCCTTTAATAAGGGACATTTGACCTACCTTCCAATGTGTCCCCTTTAATAAGGGGACACATGACCTTACCTTCCACACGTCCCTTCTTAATAAGGTAAAACTGACCGTACCTCCCAGCGTTCCCTTTAATAAGAGACAGTGACACACCTTCCAACATTCCTTTACATAAGGGACACTGACTACTTCAACGTTCCCTCTTTCAAAGGGACCCGGACCTACCTTCAACGTCCCATTTTAATAGGACATACGACAACTTCCAACGTTTTCCTCTTTCAATAAGGGTACCCCTGACCTCCCTTCCAACGTTCCTCTGTAAGTAGGGACACTGAATCCACCTTCCAATGTTCCCTCTTATAAGGGACAACTGACAACCTTCCATGTTCCCTCTTTAATAAGGGAACAATGACCAAACTCCAACATCCCCTTAATACAGGGACACGACCTACTTCAAACGTTCTCCTTTACTAAGGTACACGACCACGACTCCCAACGTTCCTTTAATATTAAGGGACACGACTCCCTCCAAACGTTACCCCTTTAAAGTAAAAATGTAACCCACCTTCCAGCGTCCCCTTTAATAAGAGACACTGACCTACCTCCAAATTCACCTGTTATAAGGGACATTGACCAAAACTTCCAACGTCCCCTTAATAAGGGACAGTACATACCTTCCAACGTTCCACTTTTAAGTAAGTACACTGACTACCATTCCCCTTTAATATGGGACACTGACCTACCTCCAACGTTCCCTTTAATAAAGGGACACTGACATACTTCCAACATCCCCTTTAATAGAGACATGACTACCTTCCAACGTTACCCCTTTAATAAGGGACATGGACCTACTCTCCTTTAATAAGGGACACTGACCTACCTTCCCCTGTAATAGGGAACTGACTACCTTCCAACGTTCCCCTTTAATAAGGGCACTGACCTACCTTCCCCTAATAAGGGACACTGTACCAATTCCAACGTTCCTTGTAATAAGGGAACTGAAATACCTACCTCCAACGTCACCTTTAATAAGGGACACTGACTACCTTCCAACATTACCAGCTTAATAAGGGACACTGAACTACACTTCCAACATTCCCCGTTAATACGCTATAGAGAAAACACATTGCACAAAGCTGTGCAAAATCGGTTCACTATCTCCTCTGCAGGCTTTTTGTGCTATCAGGCATAAGCAAGAAAGTTCTTCACTAGGAGATTTCCACATGGGTGAAATCGTGTAAAACCCCGTAGCGGTAACCTGAATATTGGGTTAACGTGGATTTACACGGATTTTAGGGCAACAGAGCAATTTCCAAATGTTTTGGAGAATAGCGGTGCACGATTACACAAAACCAACTTTTTGTAAAGTTTGTGCTTCACCATAACGCGAAACTAACGGGTTTCTGTTGAAGAAAAAGAACACGAATACCCCCCATGCGGGGAAAACAAAACAGCACAGGACGCACTACATGGTCCTCCCATTTGCATCACGCGAGGGTTCTCCGAGAAACTTAGTAAAAATTTGCAAAACCAACATCGTTTCTGTCTGCCTTAAAGGCGAACAACACATGAGGTCAGCATAGGACATCCAAACGACCACCAATAATCCGCCCACACCAATAAGTGCTCATATATGCAGGAGGCAGTGCAGTGAGAAGATGCTCTGATTTGCTGTGGGCTCCGGAGATGCCACACAGCAACTCCGGCTCCACGCTGGGCGTGGTCCAGCACAGAAGAGCCAATCTTCGGGTCCAGGACTCAGCCGTGTAACCGCTCCTAAGGAAAAAACAGGACATACCATTGAGTTGTCAATGTGAATTATGGCCGAAGGCCGGCACCAAATGAAGGTTCAAGAGAGGTGTTAAGGAGGCATTATGTGGAATACAGACGAAACCAAGCCTAAATAGAGGGGTGTGGGGGGCTGACACCGTCTGGTCTGGCCATGTACATGCTGTTTTGAACACTACTTTGGGAGTCCTATAACACCTCAGCAACTATCCAATCGTGCCCTTAACACTGGCGTGTGATTGCTAATTGGATTTTCCAAGGGCTAATAATTGCCACAGACATTGTACAAGTCATTCGATGAGAAAGCCAGGTGGATGACTAGGGAAAGTCTTCAAGAACTAAACTCAAGACCAGTTGATCGAATGCAAACAACAATTCTCTATGGCCTAATTATAAAGACCGACGAAAAGTTACCAGATGTATATGAACATAGTTCTAGTTACGGGGGGACCCCCCCCAAAAAATGTTGTTTCTTTTATATCCACCAGGGATTTTTAGATATCCACGGTCAGTATCATTCAGTCTAAAGGCACTTAATTGTATACTCAAATGCCTTTGTTTGGTCTTATTTTGTCCAAACTATGTAGAGTGAATATTCTAGCACACCGCTCCCAATTGCATGGCATACCATTGTAATGAGGTCTAACGCGAACTGGCGAAATGCGGGTTATCCAGGAAACAAACGTAAAGATTCAGGTTGCAGAACGGGCGAAGTACCATCCTCAAAATCAAACGAGCCAGATTCAAGGTGACATGATTCTGCATTTTAAGAATTGCCGAAGGCTGCCAGCCTTCTTGTTACCTGAATGCTTCAGCTACCGGACTTTCGGCTGGGGAGGTAGCACCGTACCCATGGTGGGGAAAGTGACATGGGGGGATAATTGCCTTAAGTTCTCACGTCTAATACACCTGGGGCCCTATTTATAAATACCGGTTATCGTTCTGCTAAACAGACGAGTTTTTATGATAACGCTACGTTTTTTATACGATCGTGAACTCGATGTGACATATACATTCTTTTTTTTTTTCTAGTAATGAGAGCGAGTACTCTAAACTAGCGTAAATCTACGTGGGCGCTATAACGATCACTTACAACACGATCGTTATTTTACAGATCGCCATCATAGATTTACGCGTACCATAGTGAGCTAAAGGTACGTGTAATGTCTTAACGGGCGATATAAACACCGAGGGCACGGCCACATTGCAACGCAAGAGCAGCGGTCATGTGCGATTTTGTTCGTTGACGCATGCGGTTTTTTCATTAAGTATGAAAAAACGCATGCGATTGCGAATTTAAAATGGGAACGCAAAATCAACAATGCACCCGAAAAACGCGATTTTCGGTGCATTGCCGCGTTTCAATGATATGAAAAAAAGCAAGTGCAACACGAGCAAAAAAAGCGCGGCAGTGTGGCTTAGACCTGAACGGGGAATTTTTAGATGTAACCCGATGAGTGCGTGTGATCACGTTTATTGCGGCGTCTAGACAACGCAACTAATGTGCCAAATTTAAACACCATAATGCGTGAATGTAAGGTGATATTTTAGAGCGTTTGTAACGCCACAACAATGAGTGCTGTAATCAGAGTAAAAGAAAAACGGCAAGTGCTACATAGAGGCGGATATGTCGACCTCACTATCATGTGATCTCACCTTCAATGAACTGGCCCATATTGTAATTGTCATTGGTGACATCGGACCAATAAGAGTGCAACCAGAGTGTGTTGCAAGCAAACATTTAGGTGTACGTAGTGCAGCATACAGTTTAGATATCGCATAAATTAGTGATCATATATATGTGAATCGATGTAGTTGACTCAAGGGATCATGTGTGAACGATAATAGCAATTATAGTGAATACTTTGCAGCCCTACTTACTGGCGATAAACAATCCCAATATTATATTACACCAGCATCAATTTTATAGGGAATATATTTTGTTTTTAAATATAATTATATTCATTTTTTTATAAATAATAATACATATTTCCTATTTGATCATACTATGATTACTATATATAGAAAGAAATGAAACAGAACATGAAATAACATGTACATGTAATGGTATCTATAGAAGGTGGCGACTCCTAATGCTGTGTTTTTTACTCACTCTACATACATAAGGCACAATAAATTCTTCACATTTCCGTTTTATGCTTTTAATTAGCAAAAATGGGCTCGTGAGACAGTGTTGGGGATTCATATAGAACGCAATGTATCAAGATCACGCAATTTAGACGGAAACACAGCGTTAATTTGCTAACCGTACACTGGAAGCTGGTGCGTTGGATTCATGACATTGAGCTTGGTTGCGTGGGATTCATACCGAGAATCCTGGATTTTCACATGAAGTGCAGAGAACTATGGATCAAATTAGGTATTGGGATAGTTGACGTTATGTTTGGACGAAAAAAAACAAAGTAAAAAGGCACTACACGGCCAAATCACCACTCCTAATAAAAGAACGATAGAAGAGTGGAAACAGGCCATTTCTTACAAAATACAACCCAACCCCAATTGTTCTCACGGTCAAACATCCTTCATCCTATTCAATTACTTCTAAAGGGCAACATCTTATTGTATTCTTCCAACAACCTCTGTCTGTAAACCGTACAGATGAAAAGAAACATGGAAGTTTGGAGTTATGAACATATTTCAATAGTATTACAGACGACTGTTACAATCACTGGGTGTTCCCTACATTGAATACAGCAACAAACAGCTGCTAAAATCCGTAATGAACATTCTGTACACAAAGATATCTTGCACATTGTAATGTTCCTTCCGTTGTTCCTCTTCCCAATTGAAAAATGTTAAACTAGGTTGGACTCATAGGTTTCCTGCGATCGTAGATTACCCTGGACAACCGAGAATTTACTCCACACCTCCCCAAAGGTTTGACTACGCAAACCGGAGGTTTAGACACACTTCCGCGCGGATCCAGGTTTTTGCCGCACGTATTGTCTCTTGTTGAGTTGTCTTTTGCAGGACGTCAGTGACACATCCTGGCGAGCCATCCCATCCTAAAGTGCAACACCAACCTGACGCCGTGTATAAGGCCCACTACACTGCATGAATATCTCCAGAAGATTACACAAAAGGGACAGATGTGTTTTGACATGATTGTCATTTTTTAATCTGTAATATGTGTATGTAAATGATGTACATGCCAGGGCTGAGGTGTTGGTCAGTGTGGCCCAAAGTGATCAACTATGCAAATCACCAGATCTATCAAAATGCTGTTGTGTCACTGCCGGTAGCCCTCTCTGGTAAACTCTGTTCTGGCCTCGTATCATATTTTCTCTCTCTCTCAAGTAATCAATGGGTGTGGCTTTAAGATGGGACAGGCCTTAAAGGCTAATGGTCTTAATAGTGCGTGCGAGGGGATACTGGTGCAATTATACTGACAGGCCTCAATTACGGGGGTATTCTGGGCAACTTTTTAGCTTCCTAAACAAATCTGGGTTGTGAGAGGGTTACTTAAAACCCAGTTCCAGTGGCAACAGAAATTACCCACTGCGTTCTGGGCTAAAAAGAATTTAAAGGCTTTGACATCACCATCAACCGCGTTTAGAGACAAGATATTATCCCACCTAAAAACCAGGTGGTATAAAAATAGGTATTTATAAATAGGTACCCAATTTCTGTCGTAGGGACACCCAAAATGAATACGGCAACTCGATTTACAGAAGTGCATGTGTAAAAACTTGTTACCAAGCTTGGTACACATTATAGAAAATTCTCAAACACAAATCCTTTGAAGGGGAAGAGCTAAGTTTAAAAAAAAAATTTTCATTCAAAAAAAGAAGTTCTATTGTTCAGCTCAAAGGATTTGTCCGGATTAAATAATAGTGTTGATGAACTGGACTTTGAAAGGGCAAAGTCCGCCCCAAAATGAAAAACTTACATACAGGGAAATCACCCCCCAAAACCCTAAACGTAATAAGCATGAAATCCTGAACATGTCATGTTCCCCTGTTCGGCTTTCGTGTTCTCAAGTAGTAACTGTGCTAGTTATGGATGACAGTTGAATCACAGCCAAGACTGAATGTAATTTGTCTGCCTTACTGAGCTATGCCAGGCTCAAGTTACAGGCTCGAGTACCGTTTCTAAATCCTTAGGGTTCCATTGAGGCATCCAGAAGCATGCAGGAAGGGCATACAGTAATGAATTCATTAGGACAATACTAGGATATGTGTCCCCCACACTCTGGATGTTTCAAAGGCATCTTTCTACAGAAAGTATTCGTAGTGAGGGTGGGTTCCATTTAAGCAAAACCAACATATAATGTACTTTGTGGTTTTTCATGTGTGGTTAATCAGAGTTGTAATACCAATCGAGGCCGTATATGATATTTACCAAGCAATTATTTATCCTGAAATCACGATTCAGTGACATTGTACAACGGTAATGAAAGCATCCTTCATCTCATTCTCACGTTGCGTGGAATGCAGTGTGTGCTGTTAAGGTGTTAGTATAGCTAACGAAAGTTTTAAAATCTCAAGAACATTTAATTAATCAGACAACGCTGCTAAGAAACCATTTTAATTTGCAACCAAATCAAGTAAATAATAAAAGTCTTAAGAAGATGTAAAAAACTAGGCAAAACATTTTTTCTTGATAAGAGTCCTAATACAAACAAACACACGCAACTTGTTGTTTTTACACAAAAACTTCTGTGGAAATCATTAGTTTTGTTGTAATTATAAACCATATTATACAATAATGTTGGATGGGCAGGTTAACATAGTCTGGAGTGATAAACTCTACGGTCCTCTTTTTCAATAGCAGAAGCCTGGTCATTTAGGGAGCCCACAAAAAAAGCTTGTCAACGTCTGAAATGGCACTGAGGGAAAAAATAGAAGCAGGACATTGGAGCGGAAATACACATAGTTATGCAGCCCGACTAGGGTAGGGTAGGGGGGGTCAGGTCAGAGGGAAAAGAAAGTTTAAACAGTGATTGGCTGGGGGCAGCCATCACGGCGCACAGAAACGCGTGGGGAGAGAGGGAGAGGTAGAGGTAAGTACGATTTCAGGGGAGTTTTCTGGAGAAAAATCTTATAGGCGGCTGGGCTGAAGACCTATTATATATCAAAGGGGTTGTAGCTAGGGGGAGGGAGAGCAAAATGGGGGAGAGGGAGGGATGCTTGAGCAAAAGCCAAAAAGCTCTGAGAGGGACGTCTCAGAAGGCGCGGAAACAATTTCCCCCTCGCCAGGCTCTGGTGGTCGTTTTCTGGACTTTGGAGGCGAACATTACAGGAGAACCATTTTGGAGCGGGATGTTTGGGTAAGGATTTTTCTTGCCACTACAACAGCGGGAGCCAGTAGTGGGGTAAATTATAGTTTTCGGGGTGGACACGCCCTTGCCCTTTAAAAATTGCATTGTATGGATTTTCCTTTATTTCGGGTGTTTGGGGCTGATTTATCTCTTAGGTGTTAAACACAATGCAATTTTTTGGCTGGACGGTCCAGTGTATCGGCTCATTGGGCCCGAAAATTGCCATGGTTTCGCGGCAGCTGCACCGACTTGGATGAATGGATGATAAGATGGTCGGGGAAACCAATGTGTGGGCCTATGGACCCGCACACTTGTGGTCACAGATAGCCGTTGGCCGTCAATTGTCAGTACTTTGGCCTGGCCGGATGGCTGAAGTGGCGAGCGGTTGGTCGGGACGAAGGATCTTCCTAAGTTGTGCCAGTACAAGTCTGACTTTAAACTGGACATTGCATTAGGAAACTTACCCACCAATGTTACCACACCCAATCATTTATCACAAATGAATGGGTCACAGTCAGTGGGGATGATGCCGGAAAGTCCTGTATATCACCGGCATTAATCTACCAAGGTATTAGCAAATTATTATACCGAATCATTCTTGGACTAAAGGTTCCTTGATCTTTTGATACTATATGTGTAGCAGAGAGACTTAGTAGTATTTATAGTTGCCCTTCTTTCTAGTCTTATCCTATGTTTCTGTGCTACACTATTCAGTATACCAGAATAGAATAATACTTTATTTTCTATAGTTCATCTATAAACTTAGTTCGGATTCCCTTAACAAAGAATTAGAGACTGTTATTGGCACATTTCAATTCTACTGTTAAGATAGCCATACACAGGCAGATGCTTTGAACCGCTTGAATTTCCCCACATGGGCTTTGAGATCTTTCTGGCGATTGAAGGAAGAGATGGAGGACCCATACTAGCCTTCAAACAAGCCTAGCATTGATGTCCTAGCTTTGCGGAATCTTAAGGTCTAGACTTGTAAATTACCACTAAGACAGTTCAGGATAAAACAAGGAAGTGCGACAGTCACATGATGTTGCGGTTCCAAGAAGCCCCACCCCAAAAATTATCTTTTCTGAAGCTATTTTAAAAGTGACAGCAGTAAGTAGTATACAAGTGGGATGCTCGTGCCCAAGGCTTGGGGGGGAGCAATGGTGCTGAGGATGTACAGTCACAGTGGTAGCTGGAACACCACCCGTTATACTTGCTATAGTTGTATAGATTGCAGATAAAAGCAGGAGCCTGGAGTCGTTTTTAAAGTTAGGAAGTGCTTGTTTGTAATAAAGGCCAATTTGTATGGAGACCACGGGTTACCTCTAATCCGCCATCCACATCAAGTATATTCAAGTAATAGTCTATGTTACATTTTTACAATGTTTGGTTCTGTTTTACTTTCTTTTGCCAACAAAAATTATTAAAGTTAATTAACAGTTCCGAATTGTACAAATAGATAAAATTTGGGTAAAAACCACAACAGGACCCCCGCACATTACATTATACACAAAGGGATTATCTAACCTGTATATGCACCTCTTTTGACAATTTGACGAAGATGATGAAACTCGAATAGATGCTTGTCCGTTCTTCTGCAATCCGGTTAAGAGCAGAAAACAAAAAACTCTTGGTTGGGATCGATTACTCATTCAGACCCATGGTGAGATCGATCAAAATCAAACTTTCCAAACTCGTCTGAGTAGTTTCCCAGGCAGGCTGGAAGATACAGAGACACAGATGAGAACAAAACTACATAATGTTACACGTTATCTTGTGTATTAATCAAGACTGGTGCGTTCTCATGCACTTACGATCTGTCTTCGGAGAGAATGTCATGACCATGTGTATGAATTCACAAGCTACGATTCAGGAGATTTGCGTAAATCATGCCCATTTCATGCATGTGGCAATGTGCCTGCAGACTAGACACTTCATTCATGAATTGTGGGCAATGTGCCTGCAGACTTAGAACTTTCATTTCATGCATGTGGCAGTGTGCTGCAAGACTAGACACTTTCATTTCATGCATGTGGCAATGTGCCTTGCAGACTAGACAATTTCATTTCATGCATGTGGCAGTGTGCTGCAGACTTAGACACTTCATTGTCATGCAGGTGGAAGTGTGACTGCAGACTTAGGACACGTTCTTTAGCATGTGGCAGTGGGCCTATGACAGACTTAGGGACACCTGTCATTTCACCTTGCATGTGGCAGTGTGCCTGCAGACTTAGCACATTTCATTTTTGGGTTGTTTTTCTGGATATAGATCCTGCTGTCCATGGCTCAAGTGCTACTAAGGCTACAAGTAGGTTCCCACTAGGTCCCGCTTCCGACTTGCATGCCAATGTAATGCTTATCAGCATTCAAACTAGGTGCGATGGCTCCGATCCATATTAAACTGCCTTGCGTCCGTACCACAAAATTGATAGTAACCAGGTGCAGGACCTGGTGACGTTCCCGGGCAAATAATGTGTAAAGACAACGGCTGGCCACAAAGTAATTAGGCCAGGTGATTTTCCTGAACACCATGGGAACATCATAGTATAGTTCATTAGAAATCTAATTCCTAAGTCCAGTAGTGTTTTATTAAAGATGTGAAACACACAGTAAGATATAGGTTCAATAGGTACTTTAATAGTTCACAGTGATTTCATCCTGTGACCAAAGGCTTCTAGTATTGAAGGTAAAATCCCCTAAAGTATATAAGGGACACTGACCTACCTTCCAACGTTCCCTCTTTAATAAGGTACACTGACCTACCTTCCCCTTTAATAAGGGACACTGACCTACCTTCCAACGTTCCCCTTTAATAAGGGACACTGACCTACTTTCCAACACTCCCCTTTAATAAGAGACACTGACCTACCTTCCAACGTTCCCCTTTAATAAGGGACACTGACCTACCTTCCCCTTTAATAAGGGACACTGACCTACCTTCCCCTTTAATAAGGGACACTGACCTACCTTCCAACGTTCCCCTTTAATAAGGGACACTGACCTACCTTCCCCTTTAATAAGGGACACTGACCTAAATTCCAACGTTCCCTTTTAATAAGGGACACTGACCTACCTTCCAACGTTCCCCTTTAATAAGGGACACTGACCTACCTTCCAACATTCCCCTTTAATAAGGGACACTGACCTACCTTCCAACATTCCCCTTTAATTACACTATAGAGAAACACATTGCACAAAGCTGTGCTAAAATCAGGTTCACTTACTCCCTCTGCAGTTTTGTGCTATCAGGCCTAAGCAAGAAAAGTTCTTCAAGGAGATTCCACATGGGGGAAATCTGTGTAAAACCCACGTTAAGGGTTAACCTGAATATTGGGTTAACGTGGATCTTACACAGATTTTAGGGCACAGCGCCATTTCCAAATGTTTTTGGAAATAGCGCTGTGCACCTGATACAAAACCACTTTTTGTAAGTTTTGTGCTTCACCATATCCCGAAACTTAACGGGTTTCTGTGAAAGAAAAGAACACGAATACCAACAGTGAAGGGGAAAAGCAAGACAGGAGAAAGAACATGGTCATCCCATATGTTGCAGGGGTCTCCGAGAAACTAAGAAGAATTTTCAAAAAACATCGTATCCCTGTCTGCTTTAAAGCGAACAACACACTGAGGCAGCAATTGGTACATCCGAAAGACTCAATACCAAAACACAAGAAAAGCGACATCATATATGCAGTGCAGTGAAGAATGCTCTGATTTGTATGTGGGGGAGACCAAACAGCAACTGCATCAACGTATGGCCCAGCACAGAAGAGCCAATTCCTCGGGTCAGGACTCAGCCGTGTACCTGCATCTTAAGGATAAAGGACATACCTTTGAAGATTGTAATGTTAACATATTGGCGAAGGAAAATGACTGGTTCAAGAGAGGTGTTAAGGAGGCCATTTATGTGAAAATAAAGAAACCAAGCCTAAATAGAGGTGTGGGGGGTTCGACACCGTCTGTCTGCCATGTACAATGCTGTTTTGACACCTTACTCTGGGAGTTCCTATAACACCTCTTAGCCACTATCCAATCGCGCCCTTAACACCTGGCTGTGATATGCTAATTGGGATTTTCCAGGGTACATAATTGCCACAGATTCTTGTACAAGTCATTCTGAATTGAGAAAGCCAGTCGGATGACTAGTGAAACGTCTTCAAGAACTAAACTTCAAGTCCAGTTGATCTAATTGAATACAACAGATATTTCATATGGACTAATTATACAGACCGACGAAAAGTTAACAGATGTACATATGAACATAGTTCTAAGTACGGGGGACCCCTCCCCAAAAAAATGTTGTTTTCTTTTATATCCACCAGTGGATCTTTTTATATATCCAGGTTAGTATCATTCAGTCTAAAGAACTTAATTTGTATCCTAAATGCCTTTTGCTTTGGCTTTATTTTGTCCAAATAATTAGAGTGAAATATTCCAGAACACCAGATTACCATTGATGGATTACCATTGTAATGAGTCTAACGCAACCTGGCTGAAATGCAGGGTATATCCAGGAAAAAACGTAAAGATTCAGGTTCAGAAGGTGGAAGCTCCATTTCCTCAAAAATCAAAGAGCTCAGATTCAAGGTGAAGATTCTTAGATTTTTAAGGAAATGGAGCTTCCTCCTTCTGTACCTGAATCTTTACACTTTTCCTGGTGTAACCTACCCGTGGGAAAAGTTATCAATGGGTGATATATTGCCTTAAGGTTTCTCACCAACACCTGGGGCCCTATTTATAAAGTACCGTTATCGGTATCGCTAAAATAACGATCGTTATTTTATCGATAACGATCGTTATTTTACGATATCGCCATCATAAATCTACGATAGTGATACCATAAAATAACGATCTCTATCGTATAATAACGATCGTTATCGTTAAATAGCGATAGCTATCAACGATAACGATCACTATTTTACGATAACGATCGTTATTTTACGATATCGCCATCATAGATTTACGCGAGTTACCTAGTAGAGCTAAAGTTACGTTAATGTCTTAACGGGGATTTATAAACACCGAGGGCACGGCCACATTGCAACGCAAACGCATGCGATTTCATGTGCGATTTTGTTGCGTTTGCGCATGCGTTTTTTCATTAAGTATTGAAAAATGCATGCGATTGCGATTTAAAATGCGGAACGCAAATCACAATGCACCCGAAAACGCGCATTTTCGGTGCATTGCCGCGTTTTCAATGATATGGAAAAAAAGCAAGTGCAAACGCAAAAAAAGCGCGGCAGTGTGGCTTAGCCCTGAACGGGACTTTTAGAGGTAACTTCCGATGCGTGCGTGATTCACGTTTACTTTGGGCGTCTAGACAACGCAACTAATGTGCCAAATTTTAACACCATTAATGCGTGAATGTAAGGTGATATTTTAGAGCGTTTGTAACGCCACAACAATGATCTTAATCAGATGTTAAAAGAAAAACGGCAATGTACATAGAGGCGGTATATGTCGACATCACTATCATGTGATCTCACCTTCAAGACTGGCCCATATTGTAATGTGTCATTGGTTGACATGGACCAATAAGAAGTCAACCATGCATGTGTGTTGCAAGCAAACATTTATGGATGTTACGTTATATATGCAACGCAAAACATTTATGCTTCATATATATTAATGTATGATTAATGTATGATCATTATGACCTATCATGTGTGAAGATAATACAATTATAGTTAAATACTTTTGCAGCCACTACTTACGAGCTTAAACAATCCAATTATATATATCACCAGCATCAATTTTTAAAGGGGAAGTATATTTTGTATTTTTTTTTAAATATATTATATATATTTACATTTTTATATATATATATATATATATATATATATATAAACATGACATACATATGTGTATATATTTAGCAGAAATGACACATTACATACATGTACATGTACATTGGTATCTATAGAAGGTGGCACTCCTTACTCTGCTGTGTTTTAATCACTTTACAATACATAAGGCACAATAAATTCTATCCACATTTCCGTTTTATGGCTTTTAATTCTGCAAGAAATGGTGTGAGAAGTGTTGGGGATTCATTATAACGCAATGTATCAAGACTCACGCAACTCTAGTACGGAAACACAGGTTAAGCTGATAACGTGACTTTCTAGCGCAAACACTTATGTACTATTAATCGCAAACGGTTTATTGTATATAAGTAACGCTCGTTAATTTTAGACCATCTTTGCGATAGCGGTTCTCGGTACAAGCTCTACAAGCTGTGTGTTGCGTTGGATTCATACAATGGAAATCCTGGATCACATGATATGCAGATGCACTATGAATTCAAATTTAGTGTTCTGGGATATTTGACGCTTATTTGGACAAAAAAAAAGCCAAAGCAAGGCCACACGGCCAAATTCAACCAATCCTAATAAAAGAACGATAGAAGATGTGGAACCAGAGCCATTTCTTCCAAAATACAACCCAACCAATTAGTTCTCACGGTCAACATCTTCCATCCTATTCAATTACTTCTAAAGGTCAACATCTTGTTGTATTCATTTCCCAACAAACCTCTGTCTGTAACCCGTACAGCATGAAAGAAACACGGAAGTGTTGGAGTTATGAATATATTTCAAACAGTATTACAGAACTGTTACAACTCAAACCTTGGGTGTCACACATTGAATACATGCAACAAACAGCTGCTAAAATCCGTAATGAACATCTGTACACAAAGATATTCTCTGCACATTGTAATGTTCCTCCTCCGTTCCCCATCTTCACAATTGAAAATGTAAATAAATGGTTGGACATCCTTATGTTTTCCCTGCGATAGATTATTACTGGGGAAATGAAATTTCTCAAATCAAAGGTTTGGATAGCAAAACCATTTTATGACGAAACTCCGGAGGAACAGGTTTTGTATTGCCCAATATGTTGAGGATATCTGTTCGTGACACAGTGACATATCCTGGCAGCCACCAAATCCTAAAGTGCCAAAAAAACATGACTGCCCTTAAAAAGCCACAATAACATGCCTTAATATCTCCAGATTTAAAAAAAAGAGGAAGATTGTTTTTGACATGACTTTTAATCTTAATATGGTATGTAAATGATGTACATGCCAGGTTGCTGATGTGTTGGTTCAGTGGCCCAAAGTGATTCAACTATTGCAAATCACCAGATTCTTATCAAGCTGTCTGTGTGTCTCTGTCTGGAGCCCTCTCTGTAACTATGTATCTGTCTGTATCTATATTTTTCTCTCTCTCAAGTAATCAATGGGTGTGGCTTAGATGGGACAGGTAAAGGGCTAAGTCTAATTTGGGGGAACTGTGCATTATACTGACAGTAGCCTCAATTAGGGGGTATTCTGGGCACTTTTTAGCCCTTCCTAAACAAATCCTGGGTTTTGAGAGGTACATTTAACCCATTTCAGTGGCAACAGAATTTCCCACTTGCGTTCTGGGCTAAAAGAATTTTCAGGCTTTTGCATTCAATCGGTTTAGACAAATATTATACCACCTAAAAACCAGGTGGTATTAAAATACCTGGTATTTATAAAGGTACCAATTTCCTGTCTAGGGGACACCCCAAAATGAATACGGCACTGAATTTTACACTAATGTAGCATTGTGTAAAAATTGTTACAACGCATTGTTACAATTATAGAACATTCTCAACACAATCCTTTTGAAGGGGAAGAGCTAAGTTTAAAAAAAAAATTTTCATTCAAAAAAATGTTAATATGTCCATCCACAGATTTGTCCGTGTATAAATAATAGTTTCTGATGAACTGGACTTTAAAGGGCAAGTCCAGCCCCAAAATGAAAACTTACATACAGGTAAATCACCCCCCAAAACCCTAAACGGTAATAACCTGAAATCCTGAACAATGTCATGTTGCCCCTGTTTCTGCTTCCTGGTTCTTCCAGTTAGTAACTGTCAGTTATGGATTTGACAGTTGACATCACAGCCAATGACTGAATGTTAATCCTCTGTCTGCCTCTACTGAGCATGCCCAGGCTCAGTACAGGCTCAGTACAGGTTTCTAAATTCCTTAGTTTCCATGAGGCATCCAGAAGCATAGCAGGCATACAGTAATGAATTCATAGGACAAACTATGATATATCAACATGTTTTAAATAGGCCATTCTTTCTAAAAGATATTCTTATGAGGGTGGAGTTTCCCTTTAAGCAAAACACATAATAATGTATCTTGTGGTCTTTCAGGTGCTTGGTATAAATCCGAGCATGTTTGAATTACCCAACAGCCAATGATATTGAAATAACGATTAAGGACATTACAAGGTAATGAGCATCCTTCATCTTCATTCTCACTTGCTGTGTAATGCAGTGTGCTGTGTAAGGTGTTTATACTTATAACAAAGTAAAATCTCAAGCACATTTAATTAACGCAACGCTGCTAAAGAAACAATTTTTAATTGCAACCAAAATCAATAAATAATAAAGTCTAAGAAATGTAAAACTAGAAAACAACTTTTTTTCTTTGATAAAGTAACGTAATAAAAACAAAACACAGCAACTTGTGTTTTTCCAAACTCTGGTAAATCATTAGTTTTGTGTAAATTATAAACATATTTATACAATTAATGTTGGTCTGGGAAGGTTACATAGTCTGGAGCTGATAAACTCTAGGTCCTTTCTTTAAAAGGAAGCCTTGGTCATTTAAGGAGCCAACAAAACTTTCAAAGTCTGAAACCTGGGGGAAAAAAAGAATGCAGGACATTAGAGCAGAAATACAACATTCTATGCAGTCCCACTAGGGGGTAGGGGGGTCATACAGAGAAAAGTTAAACAGTGATTGGCTGAGGGGCAGCCAATCACGGCTGCACAGAACGCCGGGGGTATGGATTTGACATTGACATCACAGCCAATGACTGAATGTTAATCCCCTGTCTGCCTCTTCTGAGCATGCTCAGGCTCAGTTCAGGCTCAGTACAGGTTTCTAAATGGCTCAGTTTCCATGAGGCATCCAGAAGCATAGCAGGCATACAGTAATGAATTCATAGGACAAACTATGATATATCAACATATTTTAAAGAGGCCATTCTATCTAAAAGATGTTCTTATGGGGGTGGAGTTGTCCTATAAGCAAAACACATAATAATGTATCTTGTGGTCTTGGCCCCCCAGGCTTTCAGGTGCTTGGTATAAATCTGAGCATGTTTGAATTACCCAACAGCCAATGATATTGAAATAACGATTAAGGACATTACAAGGTAATGAGCATCCTTCATCTTCATTCTCGCTTGCTGTGTAATGCAGTGCTGTGTAAGGTGTTTATACTTATAACAAAGTGGAAAGATGCGTTGAAGTAAAATCTCAAGCACATTTAATTAACGCAACGCTGCTAAAGAAACACTTTTTAATTGCATCGAAAATCAATAAATAATAAAGTCTAAGAAATGTAAAACTAGAAAACAACTTTTTTTCTTTGATAAAGTAACGTAATAAAAACAAAACACAGCAACTTGTGTTTTTCCAAACTCTGGTAAGTTGTTAGTTTTGTGTAAATTATAAACATATTTATACAATCAATGTTGGTCTGGGAAGGTCACATAGTCTGGAGCTGATAAACTCTAGGTCCTTTCTTTAAAAGGAAGCCTTGGTCATTTAAGGAGCCAACAAAACTTTCAAAGTCTGAAACCTGGAAAAAAAAGAATGCAGGACATTAGAGCAGAAATACAACATTCTATGCAGTCCCACTAGGGGGTAGGGGGGTCATACAGAGAAAAGTTAAACTGGCCATATACAGGCAGAGGTTCTTCTGATCAGGTTTCCACCTGGCTCGATCTTTGTTTTTCCGCTAAACTGCTCAACATTGTGGAATTTATCGCATTGCTCAAAAGGCGATCCTGTGTATGGGGGGCTTTAGTTGTACTGGCAGGGGAAACCTTTTAACCTAAATTAGACTTTAAATAATACCTTAAAGGGCATGTCCACCCCTTTAAAAAATATTGATATATAGTAGGTCTTCCTCCCCCAGCCCCAACCACTATAATAGATTTTCCAGAAACTCCCCTGATCGTTACTTTCCTTCCCTCTTTCCTCCGACGATCTGTCACGGCCCTCTGCTTGCATGAAACTGCAAACAGGGGGCCGGACCGGCAGCTGCGTCTGTGATTGGCTGAGGGGCAGCCAATCACGGCTGCACAGAACGCAGGGGGAGAGAGGGAAGGTAAGTAACGATCGGGGGAATTTCTGGAAAATCTATTATAGGGGTTGGGGCTGGAGGAGGTAGACCTATTATATATCAAAGGGGTTTGTAGCTAGGGGGAGGGAGAGCAAAGTGGGTGGGAGAGGGAGGGCTGCTCTGAGCAAGCCAAAAAGCTCTGAGAGGACGTCTCAGAGGCGGAAACAATTTCCCTCCCTGCCAGGCTCCTGCTGGTCAGTTTCCTGGACTTTGGAGGGACATTACAGGAGAACCATTTGGAGCTGGGATGTTAGGTAAGGATTTTTCTGCACTACACAGCGGAGCCAGTAGTGGGTAAATTATAGTTTTCGGGGTGGACACGCCCTTTAAACAATGCATTGTATTTATTTTCTTATTTCGGGTGTTTTGTGGCTGATTTATCTCTTAGGCTGTGTACACACAATGCAATTTTTTGGGCTGACGGTCCAGTGTATCGTTCATTTGGCCCGAAAAAATTGCATGGTTTTGCGGCAGCCTGCTACCGACTTGGATGAATGGCTGATCAGATGTGTCGGGAAACCAATGGTGTGGGCCCATATGGACCGCACACTTGGTCACAGCTAGCCGTTGGCCGCAATTGTCAGTACTTTGTCCTGGCTGACTGGCTGCAAGTGGCGAGCGGTTGGTCGGGACGAAGGATCCTACAGGTGTGGCCAGTACAAGTCTTAAACTGGACATGCATTAGGAAACTTACCCACCAATGTTTCCACAACCAATCATTTAATCACAAATGAATTGGTCAGTAGTGGGGATGATGCAGGAACGTCTGTAATATCACCGGAATTAATCTACCAAGTGTATTAGCAACATTGATTATACCGACTCATCTTGGACTAAAGGTTCCCTTGACTTTTGATACTATATGTGTAGCAGAGAGCTTAGTAGTATTTATAGTTGCCCTTTTCTAGTCTTCTCCTATGTTTCTGTGCTACACTATTCAGTATTACCCAGAATAGAATAAATACTTTATTTTCTATAGTTCATCTATAACCTTAGTTCGGATTCCCTTACAAAGAATTAAGAGACTGTCTATTGGCACATTTCAATCTACTGTAAGATAGCCATACACAGGCAGATGCTTTGAACCGCTTGAAGTTCCCCACCATGGGCTGATGATCTTTCTGCCGATTTAAGGAGAGATGGAGACCCCATACTAGACCTTTCAAACAAGCCTAGCATGATGTCTCTAGCTTTTCTGGATCTTAAGTTCTAGTCTTGTAAAATTACACTAAGACTGTCAGGATAAACAAGGAAGTGCGACAGTCACATGATGTGCTGTTCAAGAAGCCCCACCCCAAAAATTATCTTTTCTGAAGCTATTTAAAAGTTACAGCAGTAGTATACAAGTGGGCATGCTCGTGCCCAAGGCTTGGGGGGCGGAGCAATGGTGCTGAGGATGTTACAGCTCACAGTGGTAGCTGGAAACACCACCCTTTATACTGCTATAAGTTTGTATAGATTGCAGCTAAAAGCATGATCCTGGAGTCGTTTTAAAGTTAGGAATGTGCTGTTTTTAATAAAGGCCACTTGTATGGAGACCACGGTTACTCTTAATTACCGCCTACCCCATCAATTATATTTCAGTAATAGTCTATGTTACATTTTTACAATGTTTGTTTCTTGTTTTTACTTTTCTTTTGCCAACAAAATATTTAAAGTTAATTAACAGTTACGAATTGTTACAAATAGATCAAATTTGTGTAAAAACCACAAAGACCCCCGCACATACAATTATACACAAAGGGATTATCTAACCTGTATCTGCACCTCTTTTGCAATTTGCCGAAGCTGCTGAAACTCGAATAGATTGTTGTACGTTCTTTCTGCAATCCTGTTAAGAGCAGAAACAAACTTCTTGGCTTGGGATCGATTACTCATTCCTGACCCATGTTGAGATCGATCAAAATCCAACTTTCCAAACTCGTCTGAGTATGTTCCCAGCAGGCTGGAAGATACAGAGACACAGACTGAGAACAAAACTACATAAATGTACACGTTTATGCTTGTGTATTAATCCAGACTGGTGCGTTTCTCATGCACTTACGATTCTGTCTTCGGAGAGAATGCATGACCATGTTTTATGAATCTCACAAGCTACGATTTCAGAATATTTGGTAAATCATGCCCATTTCATGCATGTGGCAATGTGCCTGCAGACTTAGACACTTTCATTTCATGCATGTGGCAGTGTGCCTGCAGACTTAGACACTTTCATTTCATGCATGTGGCAGTGTGCCTGCAGACTTAGACACTTTCATTTCATGCATGTGGCCATGGGCCTGCAGACTTAGACATTTCATTTCATGCAGTGGCATGTGCTGCAGACTTAGACACTTTCCATTCATGCATGTGGCATGTGCCTGCAGACTTAGACACTTTCATTTTAGTGCAATTGTGGCAGTGTTGCTGCCAGACTTAGACAATTTCATTTCATTGCATGTGGCAGTGTGCATGAGACCTTAGGGACACTTTAATTGTTGGGTTGTTTTTCTGGATATAGAATCCTGCTAGTCCATGGCTCAAGTGCTACTAAGGGCTACAAGTAGGTCCCACTAGGTCCCGCTTCCGACTTGCATTGCCAATGTAATGCTTATCAGCATTCAAACTATGTGCGATGTGCTCCGATCCATTATTAAACTGCATGCGTCGTACCACAAAATTGATAGTAACAGGTGCAGGTACCTTGTGACGTTCCCGGGCAAATAATGTGTTACAGACCAAAGGCTGGCCACAAAGTAATCAGGCCAGGTGATTTTCCTGAACACCATGGGAACATCATAGGTATAGTCATTAGAAATCTAATTCCCTAAGTCCCTTCGTGTTTTATAAATGATGTGAAACACACAGTAAGCTATAGTTTCAATAGGTACTTAATATGCTTCACAGTGATTTCATCTGTGCCAAAGTCTTCTATGTATTGAAGTTAAAATCTAAATTATTGCACCATGTCACTGAGAACCAATCCTACACACGAGATGTGTCGCCCAGTGTAATATTTCAGTTGATCAGGGCAAAATATTGTAAAAAAATTTTTTTAAGCAGTGACCAACATTTGTTTGTTTAGTGATTCAAACTAATAGTGGGAAAAAAATATATCTCGCCACTGAAGGTTCAGATGGGGCCATTTAAGTGACTTTGGATACAGATGTTGCTACCCTGGGTGCAGGTGTAGTCAATGTTTCTGTTATATAGATCAATATTTACTTTAATGCTCCTCTGAATAAAACTGGCCTTATCCTCAATACTTAATACACAATATATTTATATATATAATAAAATCTTGAGAAAAAGGAGAAAAGTCGGTGACAATGACTGTGGGAGGAGCCAGAAAGACATCAGTTACCACACAAGTATAATTCTCCTTTAAACGATTACAAAATATTTTAGGAACAAAAGGAGGAAAATAAAATAAATTATACCTGTATTTCATAATTTGAACAACATCTTCAGCATCTTCCTTAGTGGCCAATTCTCTAAGTTCCAGTCTAGCTCGTGCCTTGGTAGAAATAATAAATCAATCATTGCCCCCGTGAGTATGTTCATGGACAATTACAACTATAGACATGGGATTAACATAAAATCCTATACAAATCTCCTAGTTTCCCACACACCCCTTCTGGAATGTTTAGTTATCGAATGTTCTTTCTAATGAATCTCATCCATAGCCAGAACACGGTCACAATCGGGAGGCTTATCACCTTATCATGTAAACATTAGCCAATACATAATCAGCGTGGACATGGCGTTATCCATGAACTAATACCTCTGTGAGTCTGATTAAAGACTCCAGTTGCCTTGTAGTGATAGGAGTGCTGTCAATGCCTTGGTTCTGTTTTCTTAATTCAAGATAGAAGTCCTGCAGAACCTGAGCTGCATCGGGGGACAGATGCGGATGGACATATTGACGAGCGTATCCAACGTATTTTCGTAATAGCTGGTGGGGGATCGCGTCAAAGGGTTCCCCAGGCCGCAGCTTAAAAAAAAAAAGGTATCAATGAAGTATTCAAAAATCTTTTAGTACAGTTTAGCCAAGCAGGACAGGGCAGCTATACTAGAACATATGACTTTGCCGATAAATTACTTTATTCTATAAATAAATGTTAGTAGCCGTTACTCTGTGTGTTGCCTTCAATCCAATACTAAAGCTTGGTACACATGATACAATAATTTGGCCCGTCCGACATTTCAGTGTTTCGGTCGGTCGGGCCGGATTATTGTATGGCTCCTTGTGGCGGCCGCGACTGATTGCCGACCGTTCCTTCATCCGAATCGGATTTGTAAGAACGATCGGACTGGTCAGAAAATCACAACCGATCGTGCGGTCCTCTATGGACCACATGATCGGTCACGCCTAACTGTCGGACGCGCCTGCTTCAGCCGTGACCGACAGTCCTTCCTCCTGGCCAACCAGTAGGAAGCCTCCAAAGGTCGGTCAGGAGGAAGGGTCGTATAGTGTGTACCAACATTTATTTTGCTCACCCTAAGTATCTCCCTCACACTCTTAACCGACTCCTTCTATTTGACATGACTTTCTGTGAAGTCAAACATGCTCAGTAATCACTATAAGACTATAAGAGAGGGGATTTCCCACAATGCAATTCTCACATACCAAATGTCACCATTCCAGTTACAACAGAGGAATTTATGAAAATAAGATTGACAGCTTAAAGGGTAAGCAAATTTGTTTTTTTAAATTGCCCGTTAGTGGAAACTATAATTCATCCCAACTATCACTGTATCCTTTTTTTGTTGATCTGTCCCCTATTTCATTAGATATCCAATCTGAAAAATTTTACATTTCAGCATTTCTGTAAGCAGTTTTGCTGTAGCTGGAATGGTTTGACAGTTGGTGTGCTGTATACTGCAAAAAAATATTGTATTGAAGGCATGCAGCAACACACACACACCTCAGAGTAAGTGCTACTTACACAAAGTCCTTTTTTCAGTATACATACATTTTAAATGTAAGATGGTTCTAATTGGATATCTAAAAGGGGGAAACCAACAGAGGGTACAGTATATCAAGAAAAACAAGGAATACCGTACCTTACACAGAATGGCAATAGTGTGTAAGGTTATACCAATAACTGAAAGTAGTTTTATGTAAACAATGGACAAACTACAATCTTGAAATAGCCACCTGTTGGTTGAACTATAACTTGCTTTCCAGAAATGGATAAAGGGAAGAATATTCACGGTTTGGCTGCTTCTTCATTTAAAAATACAGGACTAGAAAGTCTAATGTGAAATTTGTATAAAGATTGTAAAATATAACTGCTGAACAATTTAACAATGTAACAATCTATGTAACAGTCAATATAACAATGTAACAATCTATGTAACAGTCTATATAACAATGTAACAATCTATGTTAACAGGTCAATATAAACAACTGTAACAATCTATATAAACAATTGTAACTAATCTATGTAACAGGTCAATATACACAATGTAACAATCGATCATAAACAGTCTAGTGTTATACAATGTTAAAAAACCCACCCAATCATATAGATACAATGTATCACAATCATGTTGTTAACAGTCAATTTTAAACAAGGTAAGCAATATATACAACAGTTTGCTAACAAATCTTCTATGGATTACGGTCATCAATTAAGATAACATGTAAACAATCGATGTAACAGTCTATTATAAACAATGTACACAAATCTATGTAAACAGTCTATATAGCAATGTAAACAATATATGAAAACAAGTCCTATATAACAAGGCAACAATAATATAAACCAATCTATATAACAAATGTAAAACCAATCTATGTAACAGTCTAATAACAATGCTAACAAGCTATTGTAACAATCTTGTATAAAACAATGTAAAATCTATGTAACAGTATATATAACAATGGTAGCCAATCTATGTAACAGTCTATATAAAAATTATACCCATGTAACAGTATGTATAACAATGTAACAATCTATGTAAACAGTCTATATAACAAATGTAACAGTCTCTAGGAAACAGATTATATAACAATGGACAAGCATAGAACACTGTAAACAATCTATTGTAACAGTCATATAACCAATGTAAACAAATCTATATAACAATGTAACAATCTATGTAACAATGTAATACTATCTATGTAACAGGTCTACTTATAACCAATGTAACAATCTATGAACAGTCTATATAACAAGTAAACAGTCTATAAACAAGGCTAACAATCTATTGTAACAGTTCTATATAACAATTGTAAATAATCTATGAAACAGTCCCGATAACTTCTGGGTCCGTTTAAATGTAATCAATCTCTATAACAATGTAAATCTAGTGTTAACAGTTATATAAAAATGTCAAAAATCTATGTAACACAGTCTATATAATAAATGTAACAATCTAGTAACACTCTATATAATAATGTAAAATCGATGTAAACAGGCTATTATTAAGAATTGTACAATCTTATATACAGTGTTCAAAAATCTATGTAACAGTCAATTATAACAATCATGTAACAGTGTAACAATCTATGTAACAGTCATTATAAACATTGGAAAAATCTTATGGAAACCAGTCTATATAAACAAATGTAACAACTATGATAACAAATGTAACAATCATGTAACAGTCTATATAAAAAAAGTAAAATCTATTGTAACACTATATAACAATGTAATGTCCAGAACCGAGTCTATGTAACAATCTATGTAAGTCGAATCTTTATAAACAAATGTAACAAAGTCATGTTAAAACAGTCTATATAAAACAATGTAAACAATCGTAATATTATTAACAACGTCGCGAACAATCTATACTAACAATTAACAATCTAGTAACAGTCGATGATAACAATGTAAAAGTCTTATTAGCAATGTAACAATCTATGAAACAGTCTAATAACAATGTAACAATCTAATACAATGTAACCATCTATGTAAAACAGTCTATATAACAAGGTAACAATCTATGTAACAATGTAACCTCTATCTATGTAACAGTCTCTATAACAATGTAACAATCTAGTGGTAACAGTCTATATAACCAATTGTAAAAGTGATATAACAATGAACAATCTATGTAACCGTTTCTATAGAAACAATGTATGAATGAATAATCTATGCAAACAGTCCATATACAATTGTAACAATCTATGTAACGTCTATATAACCAATGTAACACAATCTATGTAACAGTCATGTAATATAAACAAATGTAACAGTCTATTATAGCAATGTAAACAATCTATGAACAGTCTATATATAACAATGTAACATCTATATGAACAGGTTCTAATAACAAATTTTAAACAGTTCTATTAACAATGTAACAATCTATGTATAACAGTTCTATAAAGCAATGTAACACAATGTGATTGTAACAGTCTACTGAGAAAACAATGTAACAGTATAATAACAACTGTAACAAATCTATGTAACAGGTCTATATAACAATGTAACGTATCTATGTAACACAGTCTATATAACAATGTAACAATATATATAACAATGCAACAACTATGTAACAGTCGTATATAAACAATGTAAACAATTCTAGATTAACAATTGTAACAATCTAGTGGAACCAGTCATATAACAATGTATCAACTCTGGACATGAGAAACAAGGTAACAAT